>OY970822.1:53591266-53903766 GCA_963853835.1 Calendula officinalis
TCGCTTATCATGTCATATGCTGTGAGTTCCTCGAAGTACTTTCGAATCTCGGGGTTCATGCTCACAAGCATATGAGTAGCAACTTCTTGGTGTTCGTTAAACGTTTCGGTAAAGGCTTGACGAACAGCAGCAGAATCACTGACAGGAGGTGCCTCAGGTAAGGCCTCTTATAGGTGTATCAACTTTCTCATCTCTAAGGCAATCCTTAGAATTCGATATCAGAAGATAAAGTTGATATTAGTCAGTTTCAGTTTTCAAGAACTGATTTTTTGAGTGGAGATACTTAGGTTTTGATGTTGTTGTTATCTGTATAACAACCAAAGTTCAAAAAATAGTATTTTCAATAATAATTTCTTTTAATCAATTAACTACCCAATTAATTTTAATTAAAAGCTAAGATCCCATTGAGCTTCTATCACCGCATCAGTTGATCTGCTAGAGGTGATAGATCCAATAGGTAGGTGACGATCAACAATTGCATTACAAGTGCAACTCTTAGAGGTATGGGACTTCATGGCACCTAGTGAACAAGCATCTAGGGTCAAGTGGCATGTTTGTCGCATCGCCGCCTCGAGTCAAGGTCTCACCGTTAACTCGATTAAGTCATCCAATGTGAAATCATGTCAAAATAGCTCTAGGTCTCACGCGTAGAGAATAATGACCTCGGATCTAGATTCAAACCACGTCTCACGTGAATTCAAAAATAGAAGCAAGTGATTTACAACCGATTGGACGGCGTGACTTAAATTTTAGGTATGTTAAATTTTAATTAATAAAATTTTATTAAGATATGAATGAATCATGTACTTCATTCATATCACTTCATAAGTCGTTTAATAAACGGTAAAAACATTTAACGATTATTAAGGTTTAAGTTTCAAATCGTATTTAAACTTAGTTTAATCTCAAAACAATTTTAAATTAAAGGTTTAATCATCAATGATTAACTATTATTTTAAGTTTCAAATCATATTTAAACTTAGTTTAATCTCAAAACAATTTTAGATTAAAGGTTTAATCATCAATGATTAACTAGTAATTATCGATGATTAAATATTTGGATGTTTTAATGTTTGTGTCAAAAAAACATTTTTAATTGTTTTATTTATTTGTATCTAATAGGAAAAGAAAACAACCACAAACATAAATAAAACATGCAACAAATTTTGTGCAAACCTCAACCGATTAAATCCTAGGTTCGGTCACGTCAGTCATCACGACGGACCGAAGGGGCAAACTAGGGGACGGGCCAACATGAACCCAAACGGGCCTACATAAACCCAATGGGCTCCCACTTGCTCCAAGACATTCTTGAGCAAGTAGAACCCAAAATTGTGAAAAAGTGTAATCTGCCAGAAAATTCCAGCAGACTTTGAAGCCCGAAAAGTCACTGAAGGAGTCTTCGTTGGTCTTCCCGGCCTTCTGGAAAGTTGTAGCCCACGACTTTTCAAGCATTTTAGGCTTTTGAATCGCCCAAAACGGAGTCTGTATGCCTCTGGAAAACCTGTTTTCGTACAGCCCTCGCTTTTGTGACGGAAATTTGTTGTTTTCTTCATTAGTCTTCAATATTTTTTATCAACAATTTACAATAAAAAGATAAAATAAATACAATCTATTCTATTACTTTTACATTACAAATTGCCCCAAAAATGGCACCAAAAATAAAAGGAAAATAAATGAAACAAATTACAACAATTAAGCCAAAAAAACAAGGCTTTTCCCAAACAACCAAACATCAACCACATTCATTCACAAATGGTCTAGGCTTTCATCGGTTTGCACAAACAAGCAACAATTGACAAGGCTTTGGCTTGGGATATGGCAAAAATACATGTTTTGCCATATCAAAAAAAAACATAATTAAACAAGTAATTCCAAGCCAAATAATCAAAAAATTCAATAAACTAGATTAATTTTTTGATTTTTGATTTTGTAACAAGTGACAATAGGGTTCCAAAAATAATTTATTTTAACCCTTATAATTATACAAAACCACAAATTAAAATAAAAACCCGTAGGGTTTAATTTTCGTCCGATCGGTTTGTAAAAAAACACCAAAATCGTTTGATTTTTGCCACTTTTCACAAAATCTAGCTAATTATATGATTAATATAATGACTCGTGATACCACTAATGGTGATTTTCGGTTAAAACAAGAACCAAAACGCAGCGGAAAGATTTAATCACCATGAACGGATCTTGATATCAATCATACAATTAAACTAAAAGAAAATCAAAGAGAATGGTATAAGAATTCATACCCTAGTTGCCTTTGATTATTGTGTATTCGGATGGAGTTGGTGATGGATTGAAACCAAGTATTCAATTAGAATACCTCTAAAAGAAAGTCCACACAACACTTCAAGAACACCAAAGGAGGATGCTAGTCCTTGATTCTTGAGAGCAAATGGAAGCAAAAGATGGGATGTATTGTGTGTGTGTGTACCATGAATTCACAAGGCAAGGGAGGGAGTTTATGGAGTCATTTACACTCCATAATGGTGCCTTAATTCCCATTAATGATTTCCATAAACCATTGACCAATATTTACACACAAGTCCTTATCTTTTGTTCCTTCTAGTTTGCTCACATTAAGGTTTCAATATTAACATTTAATATTAAACTTATATATAAGCATGTAGCTTATATTAATATATAATGCAATTACCCTAATTACACTATATATCTTATGGTGCTAAGTGTTTAAGTGTGTGACCCTTTAGGCTCACAAACTACTAGCCATATAACTATATGTTATACGCGTGAAGCATATTCCAACAACACAAACCACCATTGATACCCAAATAAAGCTCAATATAACAAGGAGATGCATAAACTAACAAGGATTCTAACCTTAGATCAATAATTTCCAAGAAATATGACGATTTGAGCTCAAGAACACCAACAATCGATCACTTCCTTCAAAATAACGGCTGATAGGGTTTTAGGGGTGTAGATGTCTAAACCCTAGTCTACAAACCCGTTTTTATAGATCTGATAGGGTTCGCGTTCGAGAACTGAAATTCGCATCGCGAACTTCCCGCGTCAGGAATTCTTCGCGATCGGGAACAGGTCGTGAACTTCGATGTTCAAAAACCCAAAATCTATGTTCGATACTCACGAACGCGGACTATAGTTCGAGTCGCGAACTTGCTCAGGTAGCTAGGCTGCAACTTTTTGTTATCTAGTTTGTCCCAGTTTCGTCCTTAACCACATCAAACGGTGTCCAAATGACATGAAACCAATTCCTACGTGTTCCAAATGATTTATCCACATTTATCATATTTTTACGACATTTATTTATTACAAAATTCGGGTCGTTACAACTATCTACCCCTTAAGAGGATTTCGTCCTCAGAATCGCATCATAATCTACAAAATCCGGGTAGCGTTTCATCTTTGACTTCCCAAGTCAAATTTGGCCCAAGGGAATGCTTCCACTTGACCAACACTAGCTCGATCTCTTTGTTCCTCAGTTTCATGGTTTGGGCCTCCAATATGGCCTCGGGCTCTTCAATCAAACGGTTGGGTGCATCGACCCTCAAATCTTGAAGTGGGATCACATTCTCCACTTCACACAAGAACTTCTTCATATAAGAAACATGAAACGTGCCATGGACACCTTATAACTCGGATGGGAGTTCAAGCTTGAAAGCTTGAAGCCCAATTCTCTTCAAAATCTTAAACGGTCCAACATACCGTGGGCTCAACTTTCCTTTCTTACCATATCTCATTACGCCTTTCCAAGGCGACACTTTCAACATCACCATATCACCAACATTTAAATCATAAGGTCGCTTTTTCAAACCCGTATAACTCCTTTGGCGATCTTGTGCGGCTTTCATGTTCGTTTGGATTATTCCTATTTTCTTGTTTGTTACACACACGATCTCAACATGTCTTTAACCGTTTGAATCGTTCGTTTGGATTATTCCTATTTTCTTGGATGATAAGCCGTGCTCAACCGCAACTTCATACCCAACTCTTCTTGTAAAGATCGCCAAAATCTCGAGGTAAACCTCGCGTCTCTATCGGATACAATAGACAATGGAACCCCATGGAGTCGAACCACCTCGTCAACATACAACTTAGCCAATTTCTCAAGTGGCAACATTTCTCGGATGGCTAAAAATAACGCACTCTTGGTCAACCGGTCAACTATGACCCAAATGGCATCGTGACCCTTACTCGTCTTCGGCAGCCCTACTATGAAATCCATAGTTATGTCCTCCCACTTTCCGGCCGGTATAACCAATGATTGAGCTACCCCATACGGTACTTGATGCTCGGCTTTCACTTGTGCACACGTGGCACACTTAGAGATATACTTGGCCACTCTCGCCTTCATTCCGGGCCACCAATAAACCCGTTTCATATCTTGGTACGTCTTTGTACTTCCCGGGTGAATCGAATACTTTGACTTGTGCACATCATACAACAACTCTTTTCAGATGCCACCGAACTTAGGAACCCAAATACGACCGCCTACGGTCTTCAACCCTTGTGCATTTTCGAGAAAATGTTGGTTCTTACCTAATCGTTCTTGCCTTAACTCGTCGTTTCCCATAACTTCTCGTTGGGCATTCTTGATTCTTTCGATAATACTCGAGACGACTTCTATACGTGTTAGAGTTCCTCGGTTCGGGTTCTCATAAACCTTTCGGCTGAAGGCGTCGGCTACTACATTAGCTTTTCCCGCGTGATACGCAATTTCACAATCATAATCGGCGATCAACTCGATCCACCTTCTTTGTCGCATATTAAGATCCTTTTGAGTAAACACGTATTTTAAACTTTTATGATCCGTGTACAACGTACACCGAGTACCATACAAATAATGCCTCCACAACTTCAAGGCAAATATAATCGCCGCCAACTCCAAGTCGTGTGTCGTGTACCTCAATTCCGCATTCTTCAATTGTCGCGAGGCATACGCGATTACCTTACCTCTTTTCATCAACACACAACCGAGCCCTTGATTCGACGCATCACCATAAACCACAAAATCTTCCATACCATCCGGTAACGTAAGAATCGGCGCGTTACACAACTTTTCCTTCAACAATTTAAACGCCTCTTCTTGCTTCTTCTCCCACACAAACTTCTCACTTTTTCTCGTTAACTTCGTGAGTGGGATCGCGATTCTCGAGAAATCTTGTATAAATCTTCGGTAATAACCGGCTAATCCAAGGAAACTTCTAACCTCGGTAGGAGTCCTCGGAGGTTCCCAATTTGACACCGCTTCTATCTTGGACGGGTCAACCTTAATACCATCACACGTCACCACGTGACCTAGGAATTGTACTTCCCGCAACCAAAATTCACATTTCGAGAATTTTGCATACAACTTCTCTCGTTTCAACACATCTAGAACAAGCCTCTAATCACTTTCGTGTTCTTCCTCGGTTTTCGAATAAATCAAAATGTCGTCAATGAACACGATCAAGAACTTATCACGAAATGGTTTACAAACCCGATTCATCAAATCCATAAAGATAGCCGGCGCGTTTGTAAGACCAAACGACATCACTAGAAATTCATAATGACCATAACGCGTACGAAAAGCCGTCTTCTCGGTGTCGCCTTCTTTCACCCGAACTTGGTGATAACCCGACCTCAAATCGATCTTCGAGAAATAACTAGCACCTTGCAATTGGTCGAATAAGTCGTCAATTCTCGGCAACGGGTAACGGTTTTTAATAGTTACCTTGTTCAACTCTCGGTAGTCGATACACATCCTCATCGAACCGTCTTTCTTCTTAACAAATAACACCGGTGCACCCCATGGTGACGAACTCGGACGAATAAAACCTTTGTCTAACAAATCTTGCAATTGAGTCATCAATTCCCGCATCTCGGTGGGAGCTAAACGATAGGGAGCACGAGCAATCGGCATCGTCCCCGGAACTAAATCAATCTTAAACTCGACTTATCTCTCCGGTGGCAAACCGGGCAAGTCATCGGGAAATACCTCGGGGAAATCCCGAATAATTTTGACGTTATCCATCGATCTCTTTTCTTTTCGGCCATCCAACACATATACAATAAACGATGCACAACCTTTCGATATACTTTTCCTCGCCTTAATGGCGGTAATCCATTAGGCATGTGATGTCGTTTCTCCCCACACACATACACTTTCTCATTCTCGGGTGTCCTAATCGACACTATTTTCTTTCCACATAAAATCTTGGCTTGGTGCATACCCAACCAATCCATACCGATAACCACATCAAACGCCCTAATTCCTATGGGCAACAAATCTACCTTAAACTTTCTACCGTCTATTTCTATTTCACAATTTCTATAAATACTTTCAACCATAGAAGTTTTCCCGTCGGCCACCTCTATCTCATAAACCTCATCTAACATCTCGGACGGCACATTCAATTTACAACCGAACTCATAAGACACAAACGAATAATTGGAACCCGAATCAAACAAAATATGAGTTGGCAGGGTGTTAATGAATAGAGTACCTGACACCACATCGTGTGCCTCCTTCGCCTCCTCCCGAGTGAGTTGGAAGGACCGTCCCTTCACCTTTGCCGGTTCCACTTTCTTTTGAGTCGTGGACACCATCGACTCGATTCCCTTCTTTGGGCACACATTGCTATAGTGCCCCTTCTCGTGGCATGAGAAACATTCCACATCGGCCAACGACTTGACCTTACAATCCCGGGCTACGTGCCCCGGTCTACCACAACTAAAGCAAGACCTCGACCCACTTCGGCACTCGCCGGTATGATTCTTCCCGCACTTCTTGCACGAGGCAACACTTCCTTGTTTAGAGAAGCTTGAAGTGAACTTCCCTTTTTTGAACGAACTAGAGCCGCTCTCGGCCTTCCTCTTCTCGCCCACATGGGCCCTCTCGGCAACCCGTGCCTCATTCACTTCTTCCACACCCCGGGCGGCACTAATGGCCTCATCAAGTGTGACCGCCCTCTTAACTTCCAATTGGTGGTCCCATGGTAACCCACAAGCGTACCTGACTACCCTCATTCTCTCCTCCGAGTAAGTTTTTGCAACAAACGGGAGCAATCCCGTGAACTCTCTCGAGTATTCTTCAACCGACATATCACCCTTCTTAAGGGTCACAAACTTCTCATGCATCTTTTCTAAATCCCTCTCGGGACAAAACTTCTTTCTCAACCTCGCGGTAAACTCATCCCACGACATTTTCTCAATCACCTCCCTCCCGAGGGTCTCATACACGATATCCCACCAAACCATCGCATCTTCTTTTAATAATTGTGACGCATACGTCACCATATCCGCTTTCTTACACTTGCTACTACCGATTACCCTCTCAGTCTCTCGGATCCACCTCATGGTTACTTTCGGGTCCGAACTACCCTTGTACACATTCGGCTTACAAGCCATGAAGGATTTAAAAGAACAACCATCTCTTTCATCGGGCTTTGCCCTAGCATCACTTTGGCCACCCGTGGAGGATTTCCCTTCACCGGTCCCACTTCCCCCGGTTCTCTCCTCCGATTTAGCCTCAGATTCACGGTCTCCACCCGACCTCTCCCGATCTCCAATAATACGGTGCACTTCTTCGGCCACTGTTCCTTTGATTTGATCAATAATAATTTGGAGATCCGCCATGGTTACCGGAGTTCTATTTGCTCCGACCTCCGACTCACCCATTCGATGCATCGACGGTTGACTTTCTTGTTCAACCACCACCTCGACATGAGGTATCTCTTCCTCCCGACCCTCCGGGACTCTACCACTTCTACGCGTGGTCACCATTTCTTTCAATCAAGACTATACGAAAGACATTAAACATTTAGTACCTTATGTACAACCCATTAGTCGCATGAGACTCAATATCCATAATCATATCAAATTTCATCGGTCCCCCTAGGTTCAACCCTAAACTTAACATAAAGTCTCAAGGTCAACCTATGATCTTAAGGAATCTTATATTCCTAATGCTACAGTCTAAGACTAGGATGGTCATCCAACCTAATTCACTTAAACAGTAGCTCTGATACCAAGTTGTAACACCTCAAATTTTAATACAATACATTTTGCGAAAATAATCATTTAATAAAGAGGAGAACTATCCCAAAATACGGAATTACAAAAACCTTTGGTATGAAAATCAGAGTATAAATTCGGTGTTACAAAATATACCAAAACCAAAGCTAAGTCTAAATCTGTTCTAGTGTTCTTCTACTCTAGGCCCCACATCTCTATCCATGCGTACCTAAACCTTCGATCCCGAACCTGAGTACATAGCAAAACAAACAAGGAGTACGTGAGACAAAAACGTCTCGTGAGCTACATGGGTTTAGACCCGATAATGATAAGGGTCATATAATATATATAAACAATTATACGAGTAATTCGTCCATAAATCTAGTCACCCTATTGTGACCCCACCGTCCTTGCTTCCCTAGCAATCATATCTAGTTATCGACACAAATCAGCTCTTGCACTCGAAAATCGCCAAGGAGAAAACTAGGGTTTTGCAAATGCATTAAATGAGCCAAAACCCGACTTTAATGCTGTCGACCAGAGTTCACGGCGCGAACTAAGCTCGCGTTGCTAACTCTGCGCTTGCACGCCAACTTCGCGATCGTTAACGAATCGTGAACTACAATCGCCAGATACAACAATCCCTGGAGGGAGTTCACACCGTGAACTTCCCTTGTACAGCAGGGCTGCACTTTCCGGTCTAGGTCTCGACCCAGTTTCGCCCATAACTTTCTCATACGGTCTCCAAACGACACGAAACCAATTCCTACGTTCTTTAAACGATTTATCCTTATTTATCATATTTTTGTACAATTTATTTATTTACAAATTTCGGGTCGTTACACAAACCACCATTGATACCCAAATAAAGCTCAATATAACAAGGAGATGCATAAACTAACAAGGATTCTAACCTTAGATCAAGAATTTCCAAGAAATATGACGATTTGAGCTCAAGAACACCAACAATCGATCACTTCCTTCAAAATAACGGCTGATAGGGTTTTAGGGGTGTAGATGTCTAAACCCTAGTCTACAAACCCGTTTTTATAGATCTGATAGGGTTCGCGTTCGCGAACTGAAGTTCGAACAGGTCGTGAACTTCGATGTTCAAAAACCTAAAATCTATGTTCGATACTCACGAACGCGGACTATAGTTCGAGTCGCGAACTTTCTCAGGTAGCTAGGCTGCAACTTTTTGTTATCTAGTTTGTCCCAGTTTCGTCCTTAACCACATCAAACGGTGTCCAAATGACATGAAACCAATTCCTACGTGTTCCAAATGATTTATCCACATTTATCATATTTTTACGACATTTATTTATTACAAAATTCGGGTCGTTACAACTATCTACCCCTTAAGAGGATTTCGTCCTCAGAATCGCATCATAATCTACAAAATCCGGGTAGCGTTTCATCTTTGACTTCCCAAGTCAAATTTGGCCCAAGGGAATGCTTCCACTTGACCAACACTAGCTCGATCTCTTTGTTCCTCAGTTTCATCGTTTGGCCTCCAATATGGCCTCGGGCTCTTCAATCAAACGGTTGGGTGCATCGACCCTCAAATCTTGAAGTGGGATCACATTCTCCACTTCACACAAGAACTTCTTCATATAAGAAACATGAAACGTGCCATGGACACCTTATAACTCGGATGGGAGTTCAAGCTTGAAAGCTTGAAGCCCAATTCTCTTCAAAATCTTAAACGGTCCAACATACCGTGGGCTCAACTTTCCTTTCTTACCGTATCTCATTACGCCTTTCCAAGGCGACACTTTCAACATCACCATATCACCAACATTTAAATCATAAGGTCGCTTTTTCAAACCCGTATAACTCCTTTGGCGATCTTGTGCGGTTTTCATGTTCGTTTGGATTATTCCTATTTTCTTGTTTGTTACTTTCATAATCTCGGGACCCGTGAGTCTCGTCTCACCCGCCTCTAACCAACAAGAAGGCGTCCTACACTTTCTACCATACAATGCCTCAAACGGCGGCATTTTAATACTTGTGTGATAACTATTGTTATACAAAAATTTAACCAACGGTAAATGTTCATCCCATTTACCACCAAAATCCGTCACACACGATCTCAACATATCTTCGACCGTTTGGTTCGTCCTTTCACTTTGACCATCAGTTAAGGCTAAGTTGATGCGGATTGAAGTGATATCTAGTATAATATATAAATATATTATATAGAAAATTGGAAACATTGGATGTGTAAATGTGTTACAGCGTGTATGAAAATATACAACTTATCTATAACACAGAAAACATTGGATGTTAGGATGGTTCTACGGTTCTGCACCTTTAAACGGTTTTGTACTGAATTGGACCCTATATATATATATATATATATATATATATATATATATATATATATATATATATATATATATATATATATATATATATATATATATATATATATATATATATATATATATATATATATATATATATATATATAGTGAAAGGCTAGTTACAGAACCCATTTTAGGCTACAGAACCCGTAGAACTCAATCTAAACCATTGAATTTCAAAATGAAATGATCATGGAAGATACATGAAGTGATTTAATGAGGGACCCCCATGCATGTATGTTATTCATGCACGAAAACATATATGTTTTTGTGCATGTATGTTTTCATGTATGTATACATAAGTGTTATTTTTGCATTATTTGAACATATATGTTTTTCAGTATTTTTGATGTTTTCTTAAAGTATATGTTTGATCTGGGTTAAATGTTATTGTTTTGCATATTTTTTTTACCAAATTCTAATATTTTAGATGGGTTCTTCTTGGTTATACGCAAAAAATGGGTTCTGCAAATAGTCCGCCCCTATATATATGAAAAATGTGAGAATGTGAGAATTTTTTTATTTATACATGATTACACTATGTGTATTCATAGGGTAATCATCGATGATTACACATGTAATCATGCATGATTAAACAGGGCACATGTGCCCCCCTCCCGTTGCGCGACAGACTTTACCTGGTCGTGACCCCCAAATCCACTTAGATCAACGGCTGAGATTTATTTTCACATTCTCACACAAGATATTAATTTCTCAAAAAAAACTCCTGAATTATTTTTTTTCAATTTTTTTTCTGTCTCTAATTTTTTTCTTTGCCCATTTCTTTATTAGATTTTCTCTCCTTTTTATTTCTTACCAATTTCTTTATTAGCTTTTGTCTTATTCTTAATTTAATCATTTTATATTATACTTATTTATATATGCAAACTATAATAATACGTAACAATTTATAGGACACTTTTAATTTTCATCCATTTTCACTTTATCTATTTTGTAAGTATTATTTTTATTTTGATTAAAAAGAACCTATTTCTATTTCTTTCAATAAAAAAAATCCACGTACATGTTATATACCCAATTAATATACCGATAATGTTTTAATGTTTGCTTCAACTACACAAGTTATTATACATCAATAAGCATAACTAGCATATGTGAATTCATTTTTATGTGTAAAAAATTAATTATGTTTTAAGATATAAAAATATTTGTAAATAAATTATGTTTTAAGATACATGCCGTAGCATGGGGTAAACTTACTCGTTATATACAAATTTCATAACAATATATAGTATATATTTATGTTTGGTATATAAGAATTTTATTATTTAAATTCTTTAGTCGTTAAAACTTTAAATTAAACTAGTTAGTGTGGCCCGCACGTTGCTTTGGGGAACTTTTCATGTAGCACTAAAAAGATTGTTTAGAATGTTTCAGTTGTATAACATCTTGTTATATGCACAACGTATATTATTATGTTAATTGTATCCGAATTGGTTTTTGTCCTCAGTTATTACGTAGATTCATATCATTTTGTTTTATTTTGTGTAGGAGTGTGTATAGTCATGTCAACCCAAAACTTTACACTAAATACAAGATGATATAATTTGTTATTTTGAAAACTTAGACTCGTTAAAACAAACTTTGTACAAGAAGTTAATAATAATAATGATACACTAAAATAATTATAATTTAATGGCATTCAAAACAAAATAGTTAAAAATAACTCATCATTTAGTTATATAGGTATTCATTAGTTATGTAGGAAAATAAAAATTTTGAGGGTAAATAACCATTTAGAATATATATCAAACATATTAAATTAGTAATGTTTAAGGTGGTAAATTATCATTTCAGAAAAGTTCAAATTTAGGGGAGTAAAATGTAATTTAGCGGAAGTTGAAAAAACAAAAGGATAAACAGCGTTGGAGGCGCTAAGTTTCGAGCATGGTCATTAAGAAAGAGCCTTACCAGAGAACTAGAAGATGTAACGATTTCGTTTTATATCAAATAAATATAGAAATTGCCGCTAAAGATAAATTTGTAAACTCCACCTGTTTGTAAATGTTAAATGGGAGCTGAGTCGTACATAATGAATTTTAGACATACAAATATTAAATGACAATTATACCCTTGTTGTAACTCATATTTAATGAGTGGTTGATTAGTATTTAACACAATCATAAGTACAATTTATGTACACCATTAGTGTATCATTCTCTAGCCTATAAGTAGAGATGTTGTATCACTTGTTTCTTTACACCTCTCAAGAACCTCATGTATCTCATGTATTTCTAGTATCATGTGTATTATTTGTACCATGATTGTAACACACAAATCTATGAATGAAGAATGTTTGGATGATTGAGCTAATTTGGCTTACAACACGTTATAAGCACTTTGCTAGGAATCAAGTGATCTAAACAACGGTTCTTCACTTCCACTACTAGCATTCGGTATTTATCAAGTCACCTATCTTATGTTAGCGTATTTAGTTTGTTGGTCAAACCTCCATAGTAATTTTAATTGATTATGAATCAGTTTTTACCAAATAATGCTATAAAGTTTTTGAAATTGCATGAGAACTTCATTTTTCACAAAACTAAATTATTGTAATCGATGTTTTTTGACTTCTTGGTTATGATGATGGAATATGGAACTTTTTTTTTTATTAGTTTTCATACATAATCAAATCAATTCACAATGAAATCTATATTTTAGAAAACTATGAACTTTTGTACAATAAAGGCTGTTTAAATTTCCTTAAATGGAAATATTTTTGTACTTTCATGTCCGTATATGTTTGTTTGCTTAAATGTATATTGTTGTGAATTCATATCACATTTAACAAGCATTAATTTTAAATTAATTAGCCAATGTGTAATTGGAGATTATTTTATTTCTCGAATATCTTTATGATATAAATGAAATTTTGTTTGTGACAATTAAATGAAATTTTGTCAGTTACGTCTACTTACATACAATATTGGTTTAAAAAAAACGTTTTATGTTAGAATCACAATAATTATATTAATTGTATTTATATTAGTTGTGGACTTGAATCATTTTTATTTCATAAAATTCTTTTTATGATAATTACAAACAACATGTTACAATCAAACTTTAACAAATTATTTGCATTGTGTAATGATTATTTATTCAATACATATTATGTATTTTTAGTTTGATATGAAAGACACATCTCAAACCACTTTATGTATAATCTACAAAAGTGATATCCTGTTTTCTTGAGAGAATTCATGGGGGATATTTGTGGACTTATCCAACCAACATGCGGACCATTTAAAAATTTCATGATATTGGTTGATGAATCAACGATGATGATCACACGTAGCTTTGTTGTCCACAAGGAATGAAACATTTCCTAAACTCCTAGCCTATATAATTAAGTTGAGGGCTAATCATCTAAATTATCCAATAAAGTCAATTAGACTTGATAATGTCGGTGAGTTTACATCGAAAATGTTCGATGATTATTGCATAATACCGGGCCTTGATATTGAACACCCTGTTGTGTACGTTCATTCTCAAATTAATCTTGCGGAAGCGTTTATCAAACGAATACAAATATTGCAAGAACTTTGGTTATGCGCACCAAAATGCCCCATTTTTATATATGGTTATGCGATATTGCACACTGATGCATTGGTCTGTCTGAGGCACATGGGCACCCAATAACTTCTTGTGTACGAGCTGGTAACTGGATATGCGCCCGACGTATCATATTTACGCGTGTTTGGGTGCTTAGTCAATGTTCCAATTGAACTTCAAAAGCGTTCGAAATTTGGACCTCAGAAACGACGGGGAATATATGTTGATTATTAATCCCCATCCATCATACTCTAATTAGAGCCCTTGCCAGGCGATCTTTTTAACGCTATACATGCGAATTGTGACATTGATGAGACAATCTTCCCATCGTTAGGGGGAGATTTGCACGTTAAACGTTGATAAGGAACGACGTGAAAGAACGTAGCATGTACCCAAATTGTCTCATATGGATCCCCCGGTTGCACATAGTGATAAGAATGTGCAAAAAGTTCTAAGTCTACAGAATGTTGCTAATCAGCTACCAGACGCATTTAATGACTTAGCAAATGTCACGAGATCTAATAAACCTGCTGCATATGTGCCTGCAAGGATAGACGTCCCTGTGAGACGCCATGTTCCGTTTGAGCATGTTGCATTGGTCGAACCCACCCTGCAAAGGACGCTGCCATTGGTTGTCCAGTCCGCCGCTCTTCCCAATAAAAGAGAAAGATGGGTTCGGTTCCAAGGATGTTCTGCCTCAAAGGAGGAGAAATTCTGTTGTATATGTTTTGCTACACCAGATTGAGTGAGAATAATGATTGCATCCTGGCGTATGTTTTGCACCCTGTTGTGTGCATGTGAGGGGGAGCATCCCGATGAATGCTTGTGTACTCTTTTTTCTTTTAGTTCAAGGGTTTTGTCCCATTGGGTTTACCTTGACAAAGTTTTTTTAATGAGACACTAACAGTACCACATTCTCACTAACAATTGTTGAATTCAGGGGGAGTACCCAGTTGAGTACTTATTAACCATTGTGCACTCTTTTGTCCTTCGTTAGAGTTTTTGTCCCACTGGGTTTTCTCTTAACAAGGTTTTAATGAGGTACATCATATATGGTTCCTTCACTCGCTCAAGACATCCTTATCGTACTCTTTTGTCCTTCGACTGGAGTTTTTGTCCTAAAGGGTTTTCTCCGACAAGGTTTTTAATGAGGCGAATGCTTTATGGATTGTCTGAAGATACAATACTTATTAACCATTGTGCACTCTTTTGTCCTTCGTTAGAGTTTTTGTCCCACTGTGTTTTCTCTAAACAAGGTTTTAATGAGGCACACTGTATATGGTTCATTACCTCTCTCAAGACATCTAGATCGTACTCTTTTGTCCTTCGACCAGAGTTTTTGTCCCAAGTGGTTTTCTCTGACAAGGTTTTAACGAGGCAAATGACTGATGAATTGTCTAAAGATACAAGACGAAGAAATACAAATATGATTCGGTGTAAATCTAAACAACCAAGGAGGAGTGTTGTAACTCATATTTAATGAGTGGTTGATTAGTATTTAACACAATCATAAGTACAATTTATGTACACCATTAGTGTATCATTCTCTAGCCTATAAGTAGAGATGTTGTATCACTTGTTTCCTTACACCTCTCAAGAACCTCTTGTATCTCATGTATTTCTAGTATCATATGTATTATTTGTACCATGATTGTAACACACAAATCTATGAATAAAGAATGTTTGGATGATT
Organism: Calendula officinalis; assembly: GCA_963853835.1. NCBI lineage: Eukaryota > Viridiplantae > Streptophyta > Magnoliopsida > Asterales > Asteraceae > Calendula > Calendula officinalis. Next base: position 53,606,888 of record OY970822.1, read on the forward strand.
GAGCTAATTTGGCTTACAACAACCCTTTCTTTTATATTTTTACCATATTTTTGTATTTTACGTGTCTCCAATCAAAATCTCTTTCTTCTCCAATCAAATCCCTTTCTTCCCAAAACTTCCATAACCCAATAACATAATACAGTCACCACATCACCCATGAATATTTCCACTACTCTTGTTAATTGTGTTACAGTCAGTTTGGGTTTAAGTATGGAACTCATGGATATATTTTCCTGAATTAAATGATTAATTCTCTTTGTAAACATATGGCACCAATTCAGCAAGTAGAAAACGTCGTCTACGAGCTATTGGGGGTTTCTCATGGAAACTTAAAAGCAGTTATTCTGACCGAATTATACACAGAGATGGTGGGGAAAACCCGACAAGAACTCTAGAGACTGTTGAGATTCGAGAAGACGCCGGAAAACACGGATTCCGGCTAAATTTTATAACTCCGGCGACTTTCCGGCGAACGATTCGGCGGAGATTCCGGCAGCAACGAGTACCACAATGATCGGAAAAAGGAGATGGTTTTAATGGTGGATTTCTTTCTCCCTGATTCGGCCTTAAAAGTGGTCAAAATAAAGGGTAAAACATAGTGGTGGGTTTTAGTTTGAAGTGAGAGAAAGAAATTATGAGAGAAGGGTTTGACACGAAATTAAAGTAGGGGGTAATAAGAAGAAAAAGGGTATGATGGTCTTTTAACACTATTTGCTCTCAATAGATAAAAACTGCTCTACACATATCACCTCCCATGTTAAATACTTAACTAATAATTAGAGTTAGTTAAAATACGACATAAAGATAGGCTCAATAAATAATTAAATATATAGACCCAATAAATGAAAAAAAAAAAGAAAACTGAATAAAAAACCCTAGTCCAGTTGTCCCCAATGTTTGTTTCTTCTTCTTCCAAGCGCTGCTACGAGTTCTCAGGCACCGTCATCAACCGGCGCCACCTCCATCAGCCACTACCTGCATCGCCTATTAACTCAGGTAGGTCCCGATTTTGACCAGCTAACTCCGATTTTGACCGCCATTTGACCGGCTAATGCCTAGAATGTTGGGTTTTCTTAGCCTATTAGGTTTAGCCCAACATCTTATTTAGGGCCCAATTTTCTCGGCCCATTGTTTTGCTTTATATTTCAGCTTTAGGGTTAAAATTCAAAAACACACAAGAGAGAAAAGTGAGAGAGAAATCAAAGGTGAATTTTCGCAGCTTTACTTCTTCATCAGAGCAACTCACTGTTTTGACGATTTCCGGAGTTTGCACCGTCGAATCGTCACAATTTTGGACAGAAGCTTCCTCACGTATAAAGGAACATTCTGACCGTTGGGATCTTCATTCTGAGGTTCGGAAGTCCTGTTTTCATGCCCGAACAGATCCTGCAGATTTGGTGATGTTTTTCCCTTTCTTGTTCTTTGATTGTTGCATAGATCTTGATGTTTGATTCCAAGATTATGATGTTTATTGTATTCCTCTAGTTTTATCTAGAGAAGACTTTGTATTTCTCTTTTGTGGTTAGTGGATTTAAGCGGCACTAGTTGTCCCGTGGTTTTTACCCGATTTTGGGGTTTTCCACGCTAAAAATCGGTGTTCTTATTGTGTGCTTGTTATTTACCTTACGACTGATTTTAGGGCTGATTTACTACAGATTTGGGGCTGCAACAACTGTAGACAGGTTTGCCCTAATTGTTTGCATCCTAATAGGTTCAAACGGGGTTGGGAAAGTATTGTCAAACGAAGGTTTCAATTCCGCATTTGTTTTATACTGTTTGACCCGTTATAATTTCCCGTCATAAAAGTCCGATTAAAGGTGAATCATGGCGGGTTAATAGAACTAATGACACATACGTTTTAGAGATGCTTATTTTGGTACGGGTGTCCACGTTAATAATCTCATTTTTAGTTAGGGTCAAAACAGGTTGATTCCAAACTAATATAACATCACAATACACCCAACCCAACGGCCACATGCAAACATTACCAGAAGCACAGTACACAAAAATAACAATTAACCCTTAATCTCCACAACTTGCTAGGCATGCCATTTAATAAGCATAAGCTAATCTAAACACTTGAGCTTGGTCATTCAAACACTCGGCAAGAGCTTATGCTTTAGCCCATGTCATAAGCTAAACCTTTACTAACACTCCCTTCCGAAATTTGAAATTAATTTCATAAAAATGAGACAGTTTTTCAAATATATGATCTTTCGTGTTTGAACTTGTTCATTTTGTTTGTTATTTGTAGATATTTCTAGCAATGGCATCAATTGAATCACCGTCAAAGGATAAGAAGCGAAAGAGCAAAGGATTAGGAGAAAAGAACAAGAGGAATCAATTGAATCTGGATGATGTTAAAGAATTAGGTCAACAATTGTTGTCATCAAGAGCTCACATTAACAATCTCCCACTTTTAGTCAATTTCATTAATCATGAACATGATCATCCTCCTGAGTTTATCCTTGAATCTCTTCAATCGTTCTTCACTACACTCCTTCCTCAACTCCCTTCTTCTTCTGCTAAACCTACTGAATCCATTTACCAAACATGGGTTCGTTCTAAATTTGACGAATTTGTTCAGTTTCTGATTCAGCTATCAACACTTTCTGAAGAAGCTCAACCTCTTAGAGTAAGTATATTATTTATTTAAACTGTATTATGATGGACTGACAGTTATATGCTCGAAAAACTGGAAATAACAAGTTGTTCTTAATCAAGCAAATGATGAGATTAAAGTATAATGATGGGTCTCCTCTTACTGATCACTTAAATGCCTTTCAGGGTATTATAAATCAGTATAATGATGATTCGAGTTGGGTTTTTGACAGTGGAGCTTCGTGTCATGTTGCAACACGAAAAGATTATTATTCATTTTACACTCCAGGTGATTATGGGGTTGTTAGGATGGGTAATACCGGGTTATCAAGGATTGTTGGTATTGGAGAGATTTGTTTGAAATTTGACACCGGGATGGAATTGGTTTTGCATATTGTAAAACATGTCCCAGATATGAGACTTAATGTTATCTCCACAGGTCTACTTGATGAAGACGGTTACTACAACAGTTCTGGTAATGGTTTGTGGAAAGTGACTCTCGAATCCTTGATTGTAGCAAGAGCTAAAAGGGAATCAAAGTTATATGTGGCACATCCTGTCACACCCCGCCAAAAATGAGTTTTACTTCATTTAAAAATGTTTTGCGGAAAAACGAGGGTGTAACTTTCATGACAACATAGCAAAAATTAAGTAAACAAACAACCACGCAATAATGAAAATAAAAGATGTTTTCATTTTCCAAAAGTAGAAAGTTTCCAAAAATAGCAAGTTTCCTAAAATAGAAATTATTTTGAAATGAAATGATTGTTCGTAAACTTAATGTTTTAATCATGGCTCACGACAATTCCAATGCTCATATCCTCCAGTTCCACTGCACCTAAACACCCGGAAAAACATAAATAGTAAAAGGGTCAACAATAATGTTGAGTGAATCCACAGGGTTAATGTAAAGGGTATGGTAAAGTGTTTTTGCTACTCAAAATGTTTGTTATGAAAATGTTTTATGACTGAAAAGTATAAAGTTCAACACTCATATAATATGAGAAGAAAATATGAAAAATGAAGGGTAATTGTAGAATATCTACAATTACTAGTTTTGTTTATGAAAATGTGTTGAACAAGTTGTTATGTTTGACATCGCATGAACTGTTATCCCCAACAGGTAGCTAGTCTATTGAGTTAATATACCAACCCCTAAGTCCACAATCAACACTTCAACTCCAGTATGTTATCGTTCTTTTATGGATATACACTCCCGGAAAATGTTTTGGATAAACCAAGTAATTATCAAATAATGTTGGGAGGATGAGTGTCAGCCTATAGTACTATCTGCATATCCATGGTCTAGATCCACTAGTTAATGATTGTTGGCACCTTAGTCCGGTATAATAATTGTTTGTCATGCCAACGCGATAATCAAAATGTATAGATGTTGTACAATCATAGTAAAATAGTAGCAGTTGTGTTTATGTTTTCCACCCCAAAGTTTATAGAACACTTAAAAAGAGTAAAAAGGGGTCTGTGGACTCACCTGGGCAAAGGACAGAGGAATCCTTTAGAGACTCCTAGCTTCCTAAACGATATAACTACTAATTAGACTAAGCTAACACAGGCGATTCTAGATACGATATAAGTTAAATGATACGCAATTAATGTTATGTTTTATGTTTTGTGACATCGAATGAACTTGGATCATTGGGCCTTAATGGCCCGAAATGATATGAAATGAAATGGGCTTCGAAATGAAATGAAATGAAATGGGCTTCGAAATGAAATGAAATGGGTTGGGTTAGGCTTATTGGGCCTAGATTGGGTCTATTGGGCCTAATGGGCCTAGATGGGTTTAATGGGCCACTAGGTTGGGCCACTTGGGCCTCTTATTGGGCTTAGGTCCAATTAGATTGGGCCATGGGCCCAATTGGGTTCGGTTTGGGTATAAGTGGGCCAAAGGTTTGGGCTTTGGTCCAAATGGGCTTGGATACTAATGGGCCAACTAAAGTTTGGGCCCGATAGATTAAGATAGATCGATATGGGCCAAGTACGGGCCTTGACCCGATTGGGTATTCGGGTTTGGTCCACGGTTTGGGTCAAGATCCGGCCTTGACCCGGTTTGACTTATGGGTCAACATTGGTCAATCCTAGAAGTCAACATAGGTCAAAGTTAGTCAACAAAAGTCAACATAGGAGCTCTAGATTTCGGTTAGGGTTTAGTGTTCGGTTATGGGATCCGGTTTAGCATAGGTCTTGGTCAACGAAAGTCAAATCTAGCTACTCTAGGTCAACAAGTCAAACATGCAATTCGACTAGGGTTAGGGTTCGGTCTAGGGTTTGCCGAAGGCCAAAACCCTTCGGGTTGGGGTCTAGATCGGTTAGGTTTGGTCTAGATCTCGAGTTTGGTTGCTAGTTTGGCTAGATCTAGGGTTTAAGGCACCGAATCAAGGAATCAAACAACAAGTCTAATGAATTATGAACAATCTACGAACACACACACATGCATACGAATACATGCATTCTTGCTACGGATTGGGTGTCTAACCGAGACCATATGGCCTATGGCCATGGTCACGGGTTCAAATCATAACACGGACAAGGAAGAAGGAAAGAAAAACAAAGGTTTAGGGTTCATACCTTGGATCTAACGAACAAGAAGGTCGAATGGAGTTGCTTGCTTGGTCGAAACCGAATGAAGATGGTGAGGGGGTTGTTTCGGCCGAGAGAAGGAGAGGAAGCACAAAAAGGTTTAGGGTTTACAAATGAGAAGTATTTATAGTTAGGTTTGGAGTTAGAGTTGTAGTATTGCAAGGATTCTTTTAAACAAGGTGGAGATAAGATCACAAGGTGATAAGATCAAAAGGAAAAAGCCTTCAACCTCACCCACATGGGGTTCGGCCGAACTAGGAAAGGCACGAGCAAGGTGCTCGGCCACATGGTGGTCGGGTTTAGATGGTCCGTTCATTCGAGTCACGTTTATTTAATTAGTACGTTTTATTGTTTAATCGAGAAAATTATTGTTTTAGGAATGTTTTAAGCTCAAAAGTGTCACCATAAGGAAATAGTAATGTTGTGTTGACTAAAATAATCAAACACTAATGTATGGTGTAAAAATATGTAAGTTTGTTGTGTATTAGGATGCCAGAAATAGAAATGTCTAAAAATAGAAACTTTCTAAATAAGGAAAGTTCTAGAAATGAAACGAAGTTACATACCAGAAATATCGAGTTGTAACACATCCAAAGATCTCCAAGAACATTGTCAATGTTGTAGAAAATGACGATATGGCTGAGTTATGGCATAAGAGACTTGGTCACATAAGCGAAAAAGGGATGTCTATTCTTTCAAAGAAGAATGTGTTATCCGGTGTGCATGATATTAACTTGAAGAAATGTTCTCACTGTTTGGCAGGAAAGCAACCCAGAGTTGCTTTTAAGAGTCATTCTTCTTTCAGAATGGAGAACATACTTGATCTTGTACATTCCGATGTTTGTGGTCCCATGAAGACTAGAACACTTGGTGGGTGTTCTTATTTTGTCACTTTCATCGATGATCATTCAAGAAAGGTTTGGGTATATACCTTGAAGACTAAAGATCAAGTGTTAGATGTGTTTAAGCAGTTTCATGCTTTGGTTGAGAGGCAGACGGGGAAGAAACTTAAATGTATTCATACTGATAATGGAGGTGAATACATTGGCCCGTTTGATGCTTATTGTAGCGAGCATGGAATTCAGCATCAAAAGACTCCACCAAAGACACCGCAGTTGAATGGCTTAGAAGAGCGTATGAATAGAACTTTGGTTGAGAGAGTCAGATGCTTTCTTTCACATGCAGGCTTGACCGGTTCCTTTTGGGGTGAAGCTTTAAATACGGTGGTTCATGTTATTAATCTAACCCCTTGTGTTCCCTTGAATTTTGATGTTCCTGACAGGGTTTGGAGCGGCAAAGATATTTCATACCGCCAATTACGAGTCTTTGGATGCAAGGCATTTGTGCATATTCCCAGAGATGAAAGATCAAAGCTTGATGTGAAGACTAAGCCATGTGTATTCCTCGGGTATGGTGAAAATGAATTTAGGTACAGATTGTATGACCCGGTTCAAAAGAAACTTGTTCGAAGCTGAGATGTAGTGTTTGAGGAAGATCAAACATTAAAAGATGTTGAGAAGGCTGATAATGAAACAATTCCTCAACATAATGATGATCTTACTGATTTGGATCCAATTCCTCCTAAACATGTTGACTCACAGTTAGGAGATGATGCTCAGAATGATGAAGAACATGGTACTGATAATGTTGAAGTTGATGCTCAAGAGCAACCAGATTTAGATGAAGACGTTCATCCTGAGTTACCAGTACCAAATGTACCACCATTTGTTCCGCTTAGGCGGTCTACTAGAGATCATCATCATTCCATACGTTATTCTACAAATGAGTATCTTTTACTCACTGATGGGGGAGAACCCAAGTGTTATGCAGAAGTTATGGAAGATGAACACAAGAAAGAATGGTTTGAAGCTATGCAAGATGAGATGACTTCCTTGCATGATAACAATACCTTTGAGTTGGTGAAGTTGCCTAAGGGCAAGAAAGCTTTGAAAAACAAGTGGGTTTTCAAGTTGAAGACTGAAGAACATACTTCTAGACCTAGATACAAGGCCAGATTAGTGGTTAAAGGCTTCAGTCAGAAAAAGGGTATTGGTTTTGATGAGATTTTCTCTCCAGTTGTGAAGATGGGATCCATTCGAGTTGTTCTTGGTTTAGCGGCTAGCCTTGATCTTGAGGTTGAGCAAATGGATGTTAAGACAACTTTCCTTCATGGTGAACTGGATAAAGAAATCTACATGGAGCAACCTGAAGGTTTTCAGGTTAAGGGGAAGGAATTCTACGTTTGTAGACTTCAGAAAAGTTTGTATGGGTTGAAGCAAGCACCGAGACAGTGGTATAAGAAGTTTGAGTCGGTCATAGGGAAGCAAGGCTACCGGAAGACCTCTTCAGATCACTGTGCTTTCTTTCAGAGGTTTGGTGATGATGATTTCATCATTTTGTTTCTATATGTTGATGATATGCTGATTGTTGGCAAGAACATTGAAAGATTTGCTAAATTGAAGCAAGGTTTGAGCAAGTCCTTTGCTATGAAAGACTTGGGGCCGGCAAAACAAATCCTTGGCATACGAATTACTCGAGATAGAAGTGCCAAGAAGCTGCATATATCACAAGAGCAATACATTGAGAAGGTGCTTAGCAGGTTCAACATGGATAAAGCTAAAGTGGTTAGTTCCCCTCTTACTACCAACTTTAAGCTAACCGATAAAGATTGCCCTACTACAAAGAATGAGATTGAAGAGATGGATAGAGTTCCATATGCCTCAGCGGTTGGTAGCTTGATGTATGATATGGTGTGTACAAGGCCGGATTTAGCTCATGCAGTTGGTGTTTTCAGTCGGTATCTGTCAAATCCAGGTAAGAAGCATTGGGAAGCTGTTAAATGGATATTTTGATATCTACGAGGTACTTCAAAATTGGGTATCACATTTGGGAATGATCGGGCAATGCATGTTGGTTACACAGATTCAGATATGGCTGGAAATAAAGACAACATGAAATCCACTTCTGGATATTTGATGACATTTGCAGGTGGAGCTGTTTCATGGCAATCTAGATTGCAAAAGTGTGTGGCCTTGTCTACAACAGAGGCTGTGTATATGGCGGCAACGGAAGCGTGCAAAGAACTATTACGGTTAAAAATGTTCTTGCAAGAAATTGGTTTTAAGCAACAACGTTATGCGGTTCTTTGTGACAATCAAAATGCTATTCACCTTGCTAAGAGTTCGATGTATCATAAAAGAACAAAACGTATTAATGTTCGGTTTCATTGGATTAGAGATCACATTGAAGACGGTATGTTTGAACTTGATAAAGTTCATACTGATGATAATGCTTCCGATATGTTGACAAAGGCTCTAGCAAGAGTAAAGTTGAAGGTATGTCGCTCGATCGCCGGGATGGCGAACTCATCCTCATAGGCAGAAAACGGGGGAGATTTGTTGGGTTTTCTTAGCCTATTAGGTTTAGCCCAACATCTTATTTAGGGCCCAATTTTCTCGGCCCATTGTCTTGCTTTATATTTCAGCTTTAGGGTTAAAATTCAAAAACACACAAGAGAGAAAAGTGAGAGAGAAATCAAAGGTGAATTTTCGCAGCTTTACTTCTTCATCAGAGCAACTCACTGTTTTGACGATTTCCGGAGTTTGCACCGTCGAATCGTCACAATTTTGGACAGAAGCTTCCTCACGTATAAAGGAACATTCTGACCGTTGGGATCTTCATTCTGAGGTTCGGAAGTCCTGTTTTCATGCCCGAACAGATCCTGCAGATTTGGTGATGTTTTTCCCTTTCTAGTTCTTTGATTGTTGCCATGGATCTTGATGTTTGATTCCAAGATTATGATGTTTATTGTATTCCTCTAGTTTTATCTAGAGAAGACTTTGTATTGCTCTTTTGTGGTTAGTGGATTTAAGCGGCACTAGTTGTCCCATGGTTTTTACCCGATTTTGGGGTTTTCCACGCTAAAAATCGGTGTTCTTATTGTGTGCTTGTTATTTACCTTACGACTGATTTTAGGGCTGATTTACTACTGATTTGGGGCTGCAACAAGTGTAGACAGGTTTGCCCTAATTGTTTGCATCCTAATAGGTTCAAACGGGTTGGGAAGTATTGTCAAACGAAGGTTTCAATTCCGCATTTGTTTTATACCGTTTGACCCGTTATAATTTCCCGTCATAGAAGTCCGATTAGAGGTGAATCATGGCGGGTTAATAGAACTAATGACACATACGTTTTAGAGCTGCTTATTTTGGTACGGGTGTCCAAGTTAATAATCTCATTTTTAGTTAGGGTGAAAACAGGTTGATTCCAAACTAATATAACATCACAATACACCCAACCCAACGGCCACATGCAAACATTACACAGTACACAAAAATAACAATTAACCCTTAATCTCCACAACTTGCTAGGCATGCCATTTAATAAGCATAAGCTAATCTAAACACTTGAGCTTGGTCATGCAAACACTCGGCAAGAGCTTATGCTTTAGGCCATGTCATAAGCTGAACCTTTACTAACACTCCCTTCCGAAATTTGAAATTAATTTCATAAAAATGAGACAGTTTTTCAAATATATGATCTTTCGTGTTTGAAGTTGTTGTTCATTTTGTTTGTTATTTGTAGATATTTCTAGCAATGGCGAATCACCGTCAAAGGATAAGAAGCGAAAGAGCAAAGGATTAGGAGAAAAGAACAAGAGGAATCAATTGAATCTGGCTGATGTTAAAGAATTAGGTCAACAATTGTTGAGCTCACATTAACAATCTCCCTCTTTTACTCAATTTCATTAATCATGATCATCCTCCTGAGTTTATCCTTGAATCTCTTCAATCGTTCTTCACTCCACTCCCTTCTTCTTCTTCTGCCAAACCTACTGAATCCATTTACCAAACATGGGTTCGTTCTAAATTTGAGTTTCTGATTCAGCTATCAACACTTTCCGAAGAAGCTCAACCTCTTAGAGTTATATATTTAAATTGTATTATGATGGACTGACATGTAACTGCTTTAGGAAGTGGTGATGGTTAGTTTGATGGAGTGTGTCAAGGTTGGAAATTTCACTCTTCATATAGTTTATTGTTGCCTGATATGATATATTTGCAGGTTTATTCTAGTGAAGAGGGTGATGGTTTGTTTCAACTACATTGATGTCCGGTATGTAATCATTCCTGACATGAAGAAATTTGATCCTTTTGGTAAATGTAAATAAATCCATTGTTTTGTGGCAGCTATTTTACTTACTAGTGAAGATGATTCAAACACTTGACTTTTTCATTTTCATGACAATTGAATTAATGAATGGTGTTTCATTTAAGTAGATGAGTGCAGTGGGGAGGTTTTAATCAGCAATATCTAAGCCCTTGAAGAAGCTGCTGCTGAATATGAAATGTGGAATTCATCAGGTACATGTGATCTTGTCTTTAATAACAAAACAAACTGACTAGGTGTTTTCACCAAAGGTAAAAAAATGAAAAAGTCTAGTAATGATGCTTCAGGTTTATTGTTTCCATCTTGGGGGAAGGTGAAAAGCATGGATGTCATTCCTAACATTACTATTCATGGAGGTTCTTGTTTCCCTTGATCAAGCAGTCATCCCTTATTTGTCTAAACCATAATCTCCTCAGAAGACACCCTTCACTCAACTGTTTAGTGCACCATGCTCTGGAATTGACCATTTTAATAATCAGGAAACTGATCTTCTCAAAACCAATGCCATGAGTAAGTTCTGTGCTGTTCTGTTCTGTTCTGTTCTGTTCTGTTCTGTTCACTAACAATCAGGAGGATTATTTTGATGAAATTAATTGCAGGGAGTTCTCTCTGGGAAAGTGTCCAGGTAGGTAGAGTGTATTTATATATAATATAAAGTAACATTGGGGTGTGTAGGTTTGTTTTGTCACTGGAGAATGATTTGACAGTTAGATCCAAGACTACGGCAGGCGTTAAAGATTTCAGTTCCGCTTCATATGCAACAATATTTAGAGAGGAGGTAATAAATATATAAATATTTATATTTTGTTTCTGAGTGTTATTGTGAATGCATATAAGAAACAGGTCCCATTGGCTACAAGCCCATTCCTACTTCATTGTTTTTAGATGCTGATTTTGGTGCCTGGACTTTCCACAAAAAGTGAATAAATTCACAGCAATTTTGCTTTTTGTAATATTCAAAACAAGATCTTGTGTTGGTTTCAGATTCAAATACCAATTAAAAAATATATATTTTTTTCTATGGAGAATTTTGACCTTCCTCGTAAGCTTTCTAGTTTGTCGTCTGCTTTTTGCCTGTTTCCTCATAAGAAAAGAACTGGTGATTTCATAGGCATACTGATAAGCTGAACCTGATTATTGTCTTCAAAAATTAATATCATCAAAACAAAATTGGTTCCATCTGCTGTAGATCAGGTTAATTGTTGGGCTACCTTAATTATGGGATCACAAGCTTGTTGACAAATCATGTCTTGACTTCATTGGGATTTATATATTTTCATTTTACAAGCTGTAAAGTTATAGCCACGTTGAATTTGAATATATTATTTTATAACCTTTAAATCCCATCTAATTACAATTATTTTTACTACTCCGAGACAAAATATTACAAATGAGATTACTATATTTCATATATAAATAAAGACAGATATTATAGTACGGAAAATTATGTGAGGTAGTGAATAATGCTGTTAAACTTGACAAAATGTTGTTACCGTCAACTAATCAAATTTCTTCTGCTCAAATGTTCTACGTTGAAGCACGTTCAAACTTCAAACACTTCTTCATTTTTTTAGCAAAATAGTACTTAAATTGAATCATTCCAAAGTCCAAACTAACAACTTTTTTTTATATGAAAGCTCAAAAGGTTTTTGTTTTCCATCAAAAAAATAAATACTTAGGTGGAATTTGTTTTTTACCGAATACCAACACTATTTAAAATGTTTTATTGTTTTTTTTCTTAATTTACAGAGTCAGACATTGAAAATCCTAAGATTGGCCGAGGGAATGGCCGCTCACATTTAGTCGTCTGCTACGTGGGTTTGGATCAGGATTTATCATAAGTTTGGTCCCAAAAAAAAGCTAATATGATGCTAAAAGAGATGACAGTCACCCTTTAAACCATAGTCTAATATACCTGGAATTTCCTAACATTTTAAACGTAAAGTTATAAATTTTAACTTGTTTCCTTTCTACAAACTCGGCAATACAAAAAATATTCTTTTATTTTCTATCCGACTCGGAAGTACAAAGGATAAATATTTTATTCTAAATATTTCTTCTTTTCTCAGTTTTATATTTCTTTTTTTTTTCCCTTCCATTTAAAAACTCGGGAACACGGCGTAAACACTTTATAATCTTTACAATGTATTCAAAATTGATTTTATGTGGACGTTAGTTTTTGTAGTCTATAAATCACTGTATACCCTAAGCTTAGTATTCTGTTTTGTTGGTGCATTCGCAATACATTGTACATTTAATTTGGTTGTTGAATGAAACCGGATCTTAATGTGATTCTTGCATTTGAAAGACATTGAGCATCAATTGTTTCCACATGTTATCTGTTCAACCATATATGATACTTGACGTACTCTTCCTATGTAAAATGTTGGTACGAAGATTAAAAACAAACAAAAATCACCTAATTTTAAGCTTACTATGTAAATAAGTTCAAAAACCCTTTAATTAAAATTTTCAAACATACCATTACAAGTGTGACGCTAGCCGCCAAACTCCCCAAATTGACCACCTCTATCGTTGGATCTACATTTCACTAGAGATGATTGTTGGACCACAAAAAATACACTACATAATCATTACTTTACATTACTTGCACAATTTCCTTGAAATATTGTACAGTATGGTATATTTACTCCGTATCACAATAAGTGATACATTTGAAAGATCACAAAGTTTAAGGCAAAAGATCAAAATAAGATTAAAATATATTAAAGTAGATAGTTAGTGGATGATGGGTCTCACTTTTCTTGAATAAAGTGATATTAATTAGTTTTAAAAGTAATAGTAAGGGTATAAGGGTAATTTCACTTTATTAAAGTGGATAGTTAGTGGAGGTTGGGTCCCACATTTTTGCCAAATAAGGTAACTTTTCAAATGTATTACTTATTGTGAAGTACCCATAAATGAAAAATGTATCACTTATTGTGATACGAAGGAAGTATTTAATTTCGAAATCAGGTCCCTTTCACTACCATAGTACCATCCCGTGAGCATTAGCTCGATAGTTCCCCACCTTCTAAAGCCCATCTTCGTCCAGCTCAACATTGTGCTAGTATTGACTACATGAACATCACCGATTGCGTGGAAATGGTGTTGTTGTAGGTAGGGGTCGCCGGAGATGTCGTCGGTTGTCTATTCATTTTGCAGATTAATGAGGTGAAGTAAGGAAGAGAGAGAAACAAGATTGGTAAAATGCCATATTTACCCTTATGTGCAATGCACATGACCAGATTTAACAGCCAAATTTAACGGTTGTTAGTCTTAGGGGCCAAAACCGATACGAAGTTCGATACTTAGTGACCAGCCGTGTAATTTTTGGAACTTAGGGACCAAATCCAAACTCAGGTCAAACCACAGGGACTATTCGTGTAATATACTCTTCATTTTTCAAACAAAAATGGTGAGTTCATGGCTTTTCACTAAAATCATTAAATTGAAATCAATACTTGATGAAATGAATCGAAATTTGGTTCTAAAGTTATTAGAATCAAAAGAAGAATCCAATGATCAACTAAAAACAACAAAATACACCTCAGATTTCAAAATCTAAATCACAACTCTTCAACATCTTCAAAAACTTCATAATTCTTCAAATTTCTTCAAAATCAATGATTGAATTCAGAGAGTATGGACCTATTCCTTGATGGATTGTGCTCTGATATCAATTGAGAGTTCTAGATTAGCACAAATCCCTTGAATTCATGGTCATTGAAGAAGGAAGTGTGTGTGTGTGTGTGTGTGTGTGTGTGATCTAGAGAGAATAGAGAGAAGAACGAGAGAATTGAACTTTCCAAAAGTGTAATACAATTAATTGTGTGAAAAGTTACATCAATCCACTAACATGACAGTATTTATGCTAACACCTCTAAAGAACTAGATCAATGTTAATTACATCATTTAAGCACAAAACTAGTCCTAACAATATATTATTGTACTTCCTCCGTATCAAAATAAGTGACACAAATTGGCTTACACGTTTTTTGAGGTAAAAGATTAAAGTAGAGGTTAAAATATATTAAAGTACATAGTTAGTGGAGAATGGGTCCCACTTTTCTTGAATAAAGTGATATTAATAAGTTTTTAAAGTAAAAGTAAGGGTATAAGAGTAATTTCATTTTATTAAAGTAGATAGTTAATGGGTATGGGTCCCACTATTTTTACCAAATAAGGAAAGTTTTCAAAGTGTGTCACTTATTTTGATACATCCCAAAATGGAAAGTGTGTCACTTATTTTGATACGGAGGAAGTATATAATTTATAAATTTGTAGAAAAATGATGATGACATCCTTAGTTTTAGAATCGCTACTTTATCAATGAATGTACAAACATTTTATACATGTTAAAGAAATCCCTAAACTTTCAAAACCCTAATTTTAATAAAACAAGCTAAATTTGTTAACAAAAGTAATAGTAACAAACTTATTGATAAAAATATGTTACTGAACAGTATCAAAATTTATGGTTATCACTTTTGGAAAATGATAATGATAGCCCTAAGGGCTGTCAATAAGAAGTCAAGACATGCATCAAAATTTGTACAATAATAATTAACTACTCCTTGTATTTTAGGAATCATCCCCCACTAATAAAAGTGCAAATAATTTGTTCATTCAACTACTCCTTAAAGATAGCCATAAGACTGTCATTAACAAAACCCTTTACTTTTTAGTTCAAAGTTCCAAAACAGTTAAATAAAAAAAATTGTTAATGGGCATAAGTAAATGATAATGACCCAATTTCAAAGTAAGCCCAATAAAGATCCAATACTATCATCCAGTAGCATCGTTAAACTACCTAGGTTTTATACTTGTGCCGCATTCACAGTGACTCCATTGTCGCAGAAGAAGCAGCAGCCATGGTGATTCCCCTGTTCCTCGTGTTTTCTTTTGTGTAATCTGTAAATCTGCTTGAATTTGTAAATGATTTTGATGTAATTGTTTCAGGTAAAGTACTCGAAAGAGCCTGATAATCCCACCAAATGTAAGTAACCGACTTTCGATCTCAATTTGTTTACACGAATAAATACATATATTGCGGAATTTGATGCTCATACACATTCGTTTCGTATTTGCTCATTATATATTTCGAGCTCATTTTAATACTTTGAGCCGAACTCAATTAAATTTCGACATGAACAAGCTTGAT
The DNA here is from genome assembly GCA_963853835.1 of Calendula officinalis. Lineage (NCBI taxonomy): Eukaryota > Viridiplantae > Streptophyta > Magnoliopsida > Asterales > Asteraceae > Calendula > Calendula officinalis. The sequence continues at coordinate 53,622,423 of OY970822.1, forward strand.
CCGATGGGAATTACGACCAATTTGTTCATCAATTCTTAATCACATGATTCACTGCGTTAGAATTATAAGTTTGGATGTTTGTTATCCCTCTTTTTCGGCAACCTTGATTGAGCTTTGAATATTTTGCACAAGATTGGCTCTCTTGTAAATGATTAATTATAATTAATTAATTATATGGCTGTTTTGTTCTTATGTAAATGTTTGCATACATGTTACAGCTGCAAAGCTAGGGGTTCTGATCTCAGATGCCATTTCAAGGTACTACCTCAATTGCATTTCCTAATCTTTGTGTTCTGATTTTAGATTTTGTTTCTAATTACTAACTAATAGTTGCTCATGATTTTGTAGAACACGAGAGAAACAGCACATGCGATCAGAAAATTGCCTTTAATTAAGGCAAAAAGGTATTTGGAAGATGTTTTGGCCCATAAACAGGCGATCCCTTTTACCCGTTTTTGTAGGGGCGTGGGCCGTACTGCTCAAGCAAAAAACAGACACTCAAATGGTCAAGGTCGTTGGCCCGCCAAATCATCAAAATTCATTTTGGATTTACTCAAAAATGCTGAAAGCAATGCTGAGGTGTGTTAAACTGAGTTGACCCGTAACCTTTTTAATGTTGTTTATTCATTTTTATTCAAGTAGTTAATGTGTTCTCTATCATTTTTTAAAACCCTGATATTGTTTCTCTTTAATATTTTTATTTGTATAAAATTTGTGTTGTTGAATGAAGGTGAAAGGATTAGATGTTGATGCACTTTTCATTTCTCACATTCAAGTCAACCAAGCTCAGAAGCAAAGGCGTAGAACATACCGAGCTCATGGAAGAATTAATCGTACGTTTTTTTTTTAATTATATATTTTATATGAACATAGGATATATTTAACAAGAACGGATTTTGATAGAGTCTAAGTTTTTTATAATTATATTTTGCAGCATATATGTCATCCCCTTGCCATATCGAGTTGACTTTGTCTGAAAAGGAAGAACCTGTGAAAAAAGAGGTAATCTTACAACTTTTCAACTATAGAATAGGCATCTGCATGAAAACTGGACCGATAATCGTTTTTTTTTTTTTTAATACTTTTTTCGGTTTTGGACCAAGAATAGGCATCTGCATGAAAACTGGACCGATAATCGTTTTTTTTTTTTTTATACTTTTTTCGGTTTTGGACCAAGAACTACCGTATGTAGCTCGGTTTTGGCTGGTACTCGGTCTAGTTTTCAAAGGGCTAGTTCAGATGTTTAATTTTGTTAATTTTGCAGGTAGAATCTCAACTTGCAACAAGTGGAAAATCAAAGAAATCCCAGGCTTAGCTTAATCTGTTGTCTCATTTGTGCTCTAATTATATTTGATTATCGGATGTTTTCTTTTTGCTGTCGATCAAGATTTATACTGTTAAATTTCTTATATATGAGAGTTTATTTTATGATTCCTGAGTTCTGATCAAAGTAGAATGACACTTGTTTTTATAACTCGATTGTGGTGATTGCATAAATACAATTTGTGAGTCTACAAACCATTATATACATACAAAACTCAAAAGTCATTGGATAAACCTCTAGAGTCTAAATGAGGGTTTTGGCTAGCTTCTTTAAACTAAGCTTATCGTGCTATCTAAGTACAAAACAACTTTTAACATAATAACTCATATGTGGTAATTAGTAAATATAAGTTGTTTTTGGTAGTAACAGGTAAACAAGTTGTCTAAATAAGCTAACACAATCATCCAAAGTGTTTGAACCATTTGGTGATGTCTTAATGATAAAGATTTCTTAATAATCTTGTAAAGGTTATAGGACTGATTTGTTTATGGATATACTTTATTAGATGTCTAAAGGAAGGTTTGAAAATGTAATGGGTAAGTTGCGTTTATTACGAGCAAAACTTAGCTAACTTGAAGAGCTCATCATAATGGAAATAAGCTTTTCAAAAGGAAAAAAATAATCACGTGAAGCGTATGAATGTTGGGTTGTTTTACCTTTTTTTTTCTTTCAAAAGAGTACAAACTCATAACCTATTGAATCAATCAATTATCTTACCACTAGGTTATCACTAGACGGTTATTTGACATTTTAATTTAATTGTAAAGTTTATCTAATCCTTTTTATTCCATCCATGTCAAGTTTGTGCTTGATTCGATTATAATCTAGAAACCTAATTAATATTATAGTGTTAACAATGTATTGTTGGCATTAGAAAACTTATAACTATTGTACGCAAAGTCAATTTGTAAGATGATACAAAGCTCGATACTTCTTGTGAGCTTTAGGATAAGAGCATTTTGATACTCGATAAGAGCATTTTGTTACTCGAGTAGCTCAAGCTTGAATCGAATTTAGATAGCCAATATTGTTCGAGAAAATCATAAATACCTTGTTAAAAAAAGTAAAAATAAAAAATGTGTTAACTTTGTGAGCATTCCAAAACTAGGGGGTAGTTTCTAAGATTTAATGAAGTACAAGGGCGTCTTCTATAACTTATTTACACATTTCGTCTGTTTTGGGTCGTTTCTATTTATCACACAATTCTCCTTGCGATTCAACTCTTACAAACGCCTACATTCTCTCGCCGTTGGTTTTCACTGTAAGTATCTCTGTGTTTCTCGCTATCTACATGATCCCGTTGTATTTGCAATCAATTTTGTTCATATACTATTGGTACTTTTTGTGATCGGTTACTTCTGGATCTCACTTTGTTGAAAGTTCTGGTGCAATTTATTTATTTAAAATTTAACCTAAATTGGCAAAATTCCCGATGAATTGTGTGTTTATAAGGTTAATCTCTGATCTGAGCTTAAATAGGTTATTTTAGGGAAATCGATAGTCGATTGCGTTCACTGTGTTTGATTTGATTTTAATCGTTCGCTTTGCTTTTCAATCGTTTATCTCTGATCTCAAATACATATACGGAATTGATAAATGTAGCGTTGAAGATTGGAATTAAAAACGTTACACAACTTAGCTGATATAGAAACGTTTGTGATTAATGGCTTGGTGGTGTAAAATTGGAACTGTGTGAAATGAAAGATTAAAAGGAAAAAAGGCTATTGGTGCTTCAAATATGTTGCATTTTGTTCCTTTGATCAACATGAGCTATGTAGGTAGATTAGATTTCGCCATTTTAGGTTTCCAGCAGTTATAATTTGGAAATGTGTCTATATACAAATAGCTATTGACTATTGTATGTATTTAACTTCCAAAACCTTGAATTTTGATGTAATTTCATAGTCCAATACTTCCAATAACAGTACATGTATAGTTGGATACATTTTCATATAGTTTGCCACCTGTACTACGAAATTGAAGATATTTTTACACGTTTTCCTTGTCATTAACAGATGGATTGGCAAGGACAAAAGGTAGCAGAGCAACTGATGCAAATAATGCTGGTAGTATTTGCAATTGCAGCATTCATAACGGGTTATGTTCTTGGTTCATTTCAACTGATGCTTTACATATATGCTGGTGGAGTTGTTTTAACCACTTTGATTACCATTCCTAATTGGCCATTTTTCAACCGAAATCCGCTCAAGTGGTTGGATCCAAGTGAAGCTGAAAAGCACCCTAAACCACAGGTGGTTTCAAGTTCCGTTTCTAAGAAAAAAACAGCCAAAAAGTAGCAGGTATTTGATGTTTTAATATCAGGTCTAGTTCAGTCAATTATATCGGGAATTATGTTTTTTTTGGTTTCTTTAAATGTTTAGATTGATAAACTGTATTTTACCTTTTATGGATTTTTGGCGAGAAAATTGAACGAAAAATCCGTTCGGGGTTTAGAGATTTCTGATGTTTGGTTAATTGTTTGTCAAATGGGTGTTGCTTTTTTTACCTTTTTTTTTTATTACAGGAAGGTAGTGTTAGAATGAGGTAATTCATTATCCATTATATATTTAGGGTCCGATTCAGAGCAGAACCGTTTAAAGGTGCAGAACCGCAGAACCATCCTAACATCCAATGTTTTCTATGTTATACATAAGTTGTACATTTTCATACATGTTGTAACACATTTACACATCCAATGTCTCCAATTTCTTATACACATAATATATAAATATAGGATAATTATAAAGTGTATGAAAATGTACAGCTTATGTATAACATAGAAAACATTGGATGTTAGGATGGTTCGCGGTTATGCAGCTTTAAACGGTTTTGCGCTGAATCGGACACATATATTTAAAGTAAGTTTTAGGGGGCGTTTTGGATCATGTTTACAAAACAGATCTTGGTTTTTTAGAATCACATTTTCTCTATTATTTAGATGGTATATCAAATAGGCTTGTGCATAACCGAACAGGGAAAATGGTTTTGGTCGGACCGACTGACCGGACTGAGAATAGTGGTTTTTCTGATTTTTTTTCCGGTTTTGGACCTGACGAGAACCGATTTTGCATGAAAATTAGAACCGAGAACCGGTCTGGTATGACTCAGTTCGGTGTGTTTCGGCGGTTTTGGTTGGTTCTCGGTCCGCTCTTAAAAATGGTGTATTATTTGGTTGTGCCTACCTTCAGTGGCGGATCAAGGACTTTTTGTTAAGGGCGCAAATTGTCGAAGTAATTTGCAAAAATAGTTGAAAAAATTGTTGCTGTAAAGTTGCTACTAGAAAACAGTACTAAAAACAAGTTTCGTTAAACTTAATTTAATAACCAAATTACAAACTAAAAATGTCCTTTGTGTTTACCCACATTTCGAAAACGTTCAATTACATTTTCATGGGTAACGTTGGCTAGTGCTTTCATTTTTGACATTAGCATCCACCCATCGAAGTACTCCCTCTACCAGTCGGCGGCTTAATCGGTCCAACCGTCTAACATTATAATTAATTCAAAAATCAAAGAAAGTATACAAAAACTAAAACATAGAATAGAGTAAATTACATGGAAGGTTCATATGATATATTACTTATTATGACTTACGTCATTCAAGTTTGTTTATTACATTGTACATCCTTGGTGTATATACTTTGTATACACCGGAGGTTCTTACAGCTGATAACATTTTTATCTATTAATCAGTCTTTGTTACACTGGTGTATAGACTTTCATTAAACACGTAATCATAATTTTATCTATTTATTTTTGAATAATCAGTTCTATTATTTTAGGAACCGGAACCTCTAAAACGGTTCCTGGTTCAGAACCAACAGCTTCGAAGAGGTTCGATTCCAATTCTGGTTGCATGCTTTTTTTTCTTCACCCGTAAATATAATCGACGACGATCAACAAATATAGTACTTTGTTTTCTATCATTAATTTTACTATAACTTTAATTTAACAAAATTGGTGTACAATGGAGAAAACAATGAACTTAGTATAACTTTTATCGAATTTAAAATGTTTAAACTAAATCATTTGAAATCATTAAAATAAGAGTTTTGATAATGATAGTCCTTAGAGCTGTCATTAAGCGCATAAATAATTGTACACTAATTCATATAATAGTTTTCCTAAAATTCTGGAGGGTGGTTATAGATTGATGTACAAGCTTCTGATGCATGTATAATGTCAAAACCCTTAAAATAATAGCTAAGGTAACAAGTTTATATAATAAAGAAAGTGATGTATACACTATAATTATTATTGCGTGTACTTCAACTGTTGTTGCATATGATCGTAGAGTTAGCCATGTGTCATCGTTATCCTTTTAATAGTTTCTTTAAAACTTGATATAAGGAGTTAAGAATTAAAGGGTCAAAGGTGTTAAGAAGTTACAAGCTATAAACGTCCCCGTTGACAAAATCTAAGAAGGCATGTGACCTTTATATCAAACCAAGAGTTATATATATTTGTTAATAAAACAATTAGCGTCTTATGACATACTTAACCATGGCCCGGACGAAACAAAAGGTGGTGGATATACAAGAGAATATAAAACCATTTGACTATATAATATCAAACTAGATTTATTTTAAAAGTTTTTGATAACGACATTATTTAGGATTGTTTTTAATAACGGATAAAATGTGCCATTAAAAAAAATGCAAAAAATGTTAATTTTGATAAATATGATACTGTTTTATAGATTGTATTCATTCCCATTGTTAGCAAAACCTTTATTTTACAAATGCATTAGACCAAAATTTGTGTTTTTAGAGAAAGTAAACTAAGCTATCAAGAGGAGTTATAAGATTTTTTTTCCCCTTATAACGTACCTTAAAAACACACTCCCTCGTATAACATCCTACCTATATAAAAAACTTAAAAATCCTTCACAATTATCAAAAAACAAAAAGAAACAAAATATGGTGGTGGGGCTATAACGTCCGCTAGGCACAGGTCATGGTATGGTTCATAGGGCGGCGTCACAGGGTGTTTGAATGTTAACAATGGGTGCACTCTTAGAGTGAACGTCCTCACCACCCTCTTATGGCGCCATTGTAGGGTATCATTATCCTATACCTCGTCGTCGTAAGACCTCAACAAACACAATAACGCCGCATTATAATTTTTTATTTTTTTCTTCTTTTTTAAAAGTTTAGAAATTGTGATTGGTTGAGGGCGGTTTTTAGGTTTGTGTAATACGAAAATATATGAGGAGAGTGTTTTTATGACTTTTGTTATAGCAATATTACAGGAAAAAATATCACATTAATGTGACACCCATTGCATATCAAAGTATCAAACAGTATCATCTTAAAATTGTAGCCTGAAATAAGAGTTTGACATAATAATTTTTTTTTTTCTGCATTTCTGTCAGGATCGATTAACTATAGACAAGTTAATAAACACCTTATATCTATTTGAATATAGAAGTTTGCAGCGGATCAACACTATATCAATGTAATTAAGAACAATGAACTGTAAATAACATGTAAAATATTACGAACACAGTTTCACAAAAAGCTTCAATGTATATTATCAAGTTAACAATACACACGTACGTTTACAATTCGTAAGGAACTATTTATAATAGTCCTTGAAGCTAAACTATTTACCCTAGTTATTCTAGGACTTGATTTACATCGAATAATAAAAATATACATTGATTTACATTCTATAATTATCTATACGAAGATCTCGGACTTGATATTCTTCAAAAACGCGTATCAGTAGTAAACCTCATCACCAGTAGTAAATGTGTAACATCAGTAGTAAGTCTGGTGATCAGTAGTAAGTCCAGAAACCATCGTCAGTAGTAACTACTATTGATCAGTAGTATCTTCAATCTGTGCATGATCAGTAGTAACTTTAGTTATACTATACACCAGTATCAACTTCATCAGTAGTAACATGTTCTGCCCCATCAGTACTAATTATTGTCAGTACTAACTGCAGCATCAGTAATAAGTTGATCTGTGTTTTGCTCCAACAATCTCCCCCTAAACTTATTGATTACCTTTTAATCAATCAAGTTTCTTTTGTTCCTCTTGTTCTCTTCTTCTTTTCTCAAGAGTTCTTTGATTCTGTTGAAGCCTTTGTTCAATAATATATCTGCTGTTCCTCTTTGTAAAATAATTCAGTTTGTTTTGGAACATAACAGCATCATAGGGTTTCATCAAAGTGTTTATGAATATCTGATACATAGTCTTCTCAGAATGTGGATATTCTTTTTCATATAAGTACAATTCACACACTTTGCCTGATTTCTCAAAGAAGTACATATTGGCAGTAGGAATGACATTCCAAGCATACACATTACCTGGATTTGTAAATTGTTCTGGATAATTGTCTGGATAAAATGCAGCATCTATCATTCTAGTTAGATATCCAGCTCCAGATTCTTTCCATGATTTCTTTGTCATTCTAGGTTTTCCAATAATCAGAAGCTTGATTACATCACTTCTAGAACATGATCTGATTAAAGGTAACCATCCAGTGAATCTCTGTACAACTTTGTCTTCCCTTATGACTTCTATAATATTGTTTTGTATCACTCTCCAGTTAATAATTGGATTGTTCTGTAATGGAGCAACTGGCATTTCAAGAACAGGTATAGTTTGTTTTGACTTCTTCTTAGAGCTTTGTTCTTGATCAACAAATTTTCTTTTCTTTGATTGGGGAGTTGAAGTATCACCAATAGTTGAAACACTACCAGCTTTGAGCAAATTTAGACTGATTGGGATTACAGTTTTGGCTTTCTTTGATTCTTCAGCTTCTTGTTCAGCCAAGTCTTTCTTCTTAGCATTGCAGTATTTTTCAATGATAGTCATCATCTTCATTCTTCCTAATGACTTTGCACTATGCCCTTTAGTTTTTAAATACTCAATCATATTTGCCTTTTGTTCAAACACATCATCTGTTAATGCACTTTTAGTCTTTTTGCATTCAGATACCAAGTATTCAAGGCATTGAATATGTTCTTCTTCAATCTTTCTAAGCCTTTTGAATTATGTCTGTTGAGCTTTTATCTGAATATCATCTGTTTGAACAGGTATTTGTGCAGGAATTTTACTTTGAACTTTCCCTTTCTTTTCCTCTATTGCTTGATACATTTCCACTTTCTCCAAAAATTTTATGTGTTTTATTCTCCATCTGGACTGCTTTTCTGCTCTGACATGATTTATCTTGTTTATCATGTGATGTCCTAAAGCTCTGTTTGGATAATCATCATCATATATTTCTTTTCCTTTTCCAATATGAGCAGATGGTGGAGGTGGAATGTATTTCATATCGGGTATACCCATCATCAGAAGTTTTGGATAAAATAGATGTAATTGACCTTCTGGTAAGATTTTAGGGTGTGGAGGAAGTGTACATTCATCTACCTCAAACCAATTCACATTATCATCAATGTCAGGTATGATAAGTGGTTGATCAGGTGTTGGTGGTTTGGAGATGATGACATGTCTTTCTCTTTCAATTAGCTCTGGAAATTGTAGTTCTTCCTCTTCAGTAGTAACCAGAGTAGTTACTACTGGTGTGACTTCAGGAGTTACTACTGATAGGGCATCAATAGTATTTGCTGCTTTCAATTCCTCTTCTTTATTTACTACTGCTATAATATCAGTAGTAGAGGTTACTACTGGTGTTTCTTTTTCAATTTGTTCTTTAGTATGAGCAGTAGTAATTGGCTCTTCTTCTGTAACCATCATCTCTGGGCCTTTATCAACATTTGATTCCTTTAAGTTTAGGAGAGAAGATGTTGCTGCTGCAATTGATTCATCAATCATTGATTGGATATTATCCTTCTCCCCCTTAGTGAGCTCAACTGGTGGAGCCTCACTATCATCAATTTTCTTCTTCAATTTTCTGATGATTTTGGTTTGTTGATGAAGCCTGTGCTCATAGAATCTCATTCTTTTGTTGATGGTATTGACATGCCTTTTCATTGCAGCCATCGTTTTTCCTTGATTTGTTAGATATTCAAGACAATTTTGTACTGTGGATTCAAGAGAATCCACTTTTTCCGTCAATTGGTTGATTTTAATACTGCCCTCACTCCATCTAGCAAGATCATCGGGCTCACTAACAGGTACATTGGTTTGAAGGTTTTCCATCCTATCCGTCAAATCAATAGATCTGCCCTCATCACTTCTTGGTGATGAAATGGGTCTTTTAGACATCCTCTTCTTCCTAGAAGAAGCAGAGATGCCCCCCTTGTGGTTTCTTGGCACCGGGGTCCTTTGAGTAACTCCTCAAATGAGTCATCACTCAAAGTTGCCGAGGTTTGGGTCTTAGTGATGTTTTCACTATCCTGTGCACCCACCTTTGGGGCATCAGTAGTGAAAGCCCTCTCCTCATGTCCTCTCTCCTCCTTGGAGGACAACTCTTTGAGCCTGGGGTGTGACTCGATTTGTCCCCTGGTGTCCTTTAAAGATAATTTCTTTCTTTTATAAATTGTGGAAATGTTTTGGGTTTTGTCTGGTAGGTCTTCCACAGAGTGAAGAGTAGCACTCTGCAGATTGAATTCAAGTTCCTGGGACACATTCAGGACTTCTAAGTTAGAGGGTGATTGAGTGGCTATATGGGGTGGTGTTTGGGCTGTATTTGGGGGTGATGGAGTGGGTTGAGGTTCAATTTGGGTTGTATCTTTGATTGAACCCTCTCCAAGTGGTGTGTGATCTTTGATCATATTAGGAAACAGAGGGGTTTCCTTGCCCGAAAATTTAAATTGTTTTCTCATATTTGAGAAAACTTTCTTGTTCAACTCTGGAATTATAAAAATATTTTTGGGAGTTGACAAGTTTTGTAATTCAATGTTTATGATATGTTGGAGAAATCTGGGATACATTAAAAATTTTGAAGAGTTAAGATTTCCCAACATACCTTCAAAAATCATGTTAGAAAAATTGAATACTTGGTCTGTGCATAGACAGACAACAGCAGATGCTATTGCTCTGTTAAACTCATTCCAAGTACTTCTTTTCGGAGAAATACAATGCTGAATAGTATGGACAAGAAATTTCCATTGTGGGGAGAGAAGACCTTTTTGAAAAGTTACTATGTTTAGTCTTCCCTCATATCCCATTTTGCTTAAAATTTCAGCAATGAATTCCTTAGGAAGAGTAGTCATACCTGAATCATCGTGTAGTTGTAGATGTTGTCGAATAGATTGTTCTGTGATGGTGATCGTTTTTCCATCCACAGTTGATTTTATCATTGGTACAGTTGCACCCTCCGTTCTTTCAGCATTGGTCCAGAAATCCACCAAGTGCTGTTGGTATGCCTTCGGTTTCACCGTTAATGCGAATCGTATGTAAGAATTTTTCAAAAAGTTTACAATTGGTCGGAAATCCTTTGTTCCGTCTGGATTGCGTAGAAAGGCACACATGTTGTGGAACTCTGAGTATTTGAGAACGGTTTGAACATTGAGAGATTGTAGAGTTGCCATTTTGCAGTGATTTGAGAGAAAATTTTTAAGAGTTTTAAGACTGAAGATGAGTTTTTGATCGAAAGCTAGGGTTTATCGAGAGGTTTTAGCAAATCGAAGTGAAGATAATGCTAAACTAATCGTCTACCGCCTTTTATATCTTTTGATTTAACCTGCAAAACTACTAAAATGTCCTTCGAATCATAACATAACGGTTATTTTCATGGGGGTTAGTTTGGTAATTGTGTTTATGAAAGACCAGTAGTAAATAAGATATCAGTAGTAAAACGTCAGTAGTATCTACTAACATCAGTAGTGACTAAGGATTTTGACATCAGTAGTAACTATGGACATCAGTAGTAACTATTAACTCACAAGACCAGTAGTATATGTGAATACCAGTAGTACTGACTTACCAGTAGTATTTGTGTAGACCTAATACACACCAGTAGTAATGAACTACCAGTAGTATTTTGTGCATACACCTTCATACCAGTAATGCAGACCTACCAGTAGTAAAATACTTAAAAAAAACTTTTTACAACAAAACTTTACACATGATTTTAAGAGATTTAATTTATTAAAATCATTCCAATGCTGCTGACCAAGAAGTTGAATCTTCCTACATCAAATGCTTTTGTAAAAAGATCTGCTAATTGATCATCAGTATGAATTTTAACAACTTTGATTAATTTCTTTTCATTGCAATCTCTTATAAAATGAAATCTTATTTCAATGTGTTTAGTTTTTGAGTGTTTTACTGGATTGTTCACAATACTAATAGCACTTTGATTATCAATAAAAATAGGAGTTTTAAGGATAGAGATACCAAAGTCTAGAAGCTGGTTTTGAATCCAGAGTACTTGAGCACAACAAGCAGATGCAGCTACATATTCTGCTTCAGCAGTTGATGTTGATACATTTGTCTGCTTCTTACATTGCCATGACACCAGTCTTGATCCAAAGAATTGACATCCACCAGTAGTGGACTTTCTATCTTGACATTCACCTCCATAGTCACTATCTGTATAGGCTATTAGTTCAAAGGGTGAGTCATGTGGATACCATAGACCTAGTGATGGTTTGCCTTTCAAGTATCTGAATATTCTTTTAACAGCCTGCAAGTGTAGTTCTTTGGGTCTTGCTTGATATCTTGCACACACACAAACACTATACATAATGTCAGGTCTTGATGCAGTTAAGTACATCAAAGAGCCTATCATTGATCTATATAAGTGTTCATCTACATCCTCCCCCTCAACATCAGGATGTAGGTGTTTGTGTGTTTCCATTGGTGTACTAGCACTTTTACTGTCTTTCAAATCAAACTTTTCCAAGATGTCTTTGACATATTTTGATTGATTTATCAAAATACCATCAGTTCTTTGATTGACTTGGAGTCCAAGGAAGAAGTTCATTGGACCCATGGAGCTCATCTTGAATTTAATTTGCATCAGTTCTTCAAATTCTTTGCATAATAAATCATTGGTTGAGCCAAAGATGATATCATCTACATAAATTTGTACCAGTAGTATATCATCTTTGACTTTCTTTGTAAACAAAGTTTTGTCAATGGCTCCTCTTTTAAAGTTGTTCTTCAATAGGTATGATGATAATGTGTCATACCATGCTCTTGGTGCCTGATGTAGGCCATACAGAGCTTTATCCAATTTGAACACATAATCACCATGTTTTGGATCTTCAAAACCTGGAGGTTGGCATACATAGACCTCTTCTTCAATCTTCCCATATAAGAATGCACTCTTAACATCCATTTGATAGACTTTGAATTTCTTGAATGAAGCATATGCTAGAAATATTCTTATGGCTTCAATTCTAGCAACAGGAGCATATACTTCATCATAGTCTATTCCTTCTTCTTGAGTGTATCCTTGGGCTACAAGTCTGGCTTTGTTCTTGATCACTATACCTCTTTCATCTTTCTTGTTTCTGAAGATCCATCTTGTTCCAATGGCTCTTTTTCCTTTGGGTAGAGGTACAAGTGTCCAAACAGCTTGTAATTTAAATTGAAGGAGTTCCTCTTGCATTGCCTCAATCCAGTTTGAGTCCTTCATTGCTTGTTGGATCTTCTTTGGTTCATCCTGAGATAGAAAGCATTCAAACATACATTCATTAGCAATTAAACTTATATTACACATATTTGCAGTTAAGCTTTTGTTTAATTTGCTTCTTGTTTGTAGTGGTGAGTTGACATCACTTAGAACAAGGTCTAATGGATGGTTCTTTTGAGTCCTTGTAGTTGTAGCTTTATCAACCACTAGTTGATTTTCAAGATTGGACTCATTTGTCTCAGGTAGTTGTTTTTCTAGAGATCCTTCATTGTCATTGATATTTGGTTCATCATCTTCTTGGTCAGAGTTACTACTGCTATTATCTTCATTGAGATCAGTAGAGTTGTTGTTGTTACTGGTATCAGTAGTATCTTGAGAGTCTAGGTTAATGTTGGGACCAGTAGTATTTTGAGTATTATTACTGGTATCAATAGTATTTGAATTACTACTGTCCTCATTCTCAGAGTTACTACTGGTTCCAGAACTTGAGTTATTACTGACATCAGTATTAACTATTGGAGCAGTATTAACTACAATGTATCTCATTTCCTCTTGACCAGTATTAGCTGATGATGTTCCTTCCTTTTGATTGTGACAATTTGAATTACCTGTATTGAAATTCATATTAGAATTAAAGGATTTGGTTAGATTGTCTATGTCAAATAGCCAATCTGGACCATTTCCTTGTTCATTAGGTACATTTTCATTAAAGGATACATTGATGCTTTCTTCAATTATCCTTAGTCTTTTGTTGAATACTCTATATGATTTGCTTTGAGTAGAATATCCCACAAAGATTCCATCATCAGATTTGCAGTCAAACTTACCAATTTGTTCTCTTGTAATCAAAATAGTACAAGGACAACCAAATGATTTTAGAAAGCTTATGGAAGGTTTTCTTTTATTAAACAGTTCATATGGTGTTTTAAAGTGTGGCTTCACTATTAATACTCTGTTTTGAACATAACAAGCAGTATTAACAGCTTCTGCCCAAAAAGTAATTGGTAATTATGAGTCTGCAAGCATTGATCTTGCTGCTTCAATGATGGTTCTATTTCTTCTTTCAGCTACACCATTTTGTTGTGGAGTTCTAGGTGAGCTGTATTGCCTGTCAATACCTTTAAGATCACAAAAGTTAATTAAGTTAGCATTTTTAAATTCTGTGCCATTATCACATCTTATGGCTTTCACTTTTTGATCAGATGTGTTTTCCAGTTTGACAATTAAGTTCTTTATGAGTTCACTTGTTTCATCCTTTGTCCTGAGAAAGAAAACCCATGTATATCTGGAAAAGTCGTCAGTAATAACAAGACAATATTGTTTCTTTCCAATACTCATTACATTTGTAGGTCCAAAAATGTCCATATGTAAGAGCTGTAAAGGAACAGAAATAGAGTTCACAGTTTTGGACTTATGAGAAGTCTTGTGTTGTTTACCTTTTAGGCATGCAACACAGTGATGATCACACATGAATTGTTTTTGAGGTAGTCCAATGACCAGATTTCTTTTTACTAAATTATTCATGTTTTTAAAATTTGTGTGACACATCCTTCTATGCCATAGTTCTGATTCAGTGGTGTTTGCCTTGGATATAAAACAGTTGACCTCATTTGTAGAAATGAGTTCTCCCCCTATATCTAGGCAATACACATTGTTTCTCCTTGGAGTTCTTAAAACAACATATTTTTCATCTAAAATAAAATCAGGAGAAAGAATGATGCACTCAATGTCTGTGAAAAGAATCTTATTCTTTTTATCACATACTTGAGACACACTGACAAGATTGTATTTTAGTTCAGCTACATAAAATACATCATCAAAGGTAATTTTGCCATTAGTAACAGTACATTTACCTGTAATCTTACCTCCTTGGGGATTCTCACCAAAAGCCACATATCCTCCATCAAATGACTTGAAATCTTTCAGAATTTGCAGATTTCCAGTCATGTGCCTTGAGCATCCACTATCAATATGCCATGTTCTTCCTTCTTTTGGTATCTGAATGCTCTGCACAAGTGAGTAATGGATTAGTTAAGTTTGGGAACCCAAGCTTTATATGTCTTGGGTTCATCCTTTGAGAAATAAGCTTTGGGAGTTTTAACTTTAAACACTTTTGGTAACCATACTTGTTTAGTACTGGTGTTTTGTTTTACTACTGCCCTTTTGAAATTAGTACTAGTGTGAGAATTTCCTACTGATCTTGGTTTATACCCGTGATTTTTTTCTTTTGAATACTTTACTACTGATGGACCAGTAGTATTTGGGTACTTACCATGTTTAGAATGACCAGTATTGTTTTTAGGGTTAACACCAGTAGTATTTTTGAAAGTTGTTTTGGGAGCAGTAGTATTTTTGAAATTAGGGTTTTTACCAGTAGTATTCTTGTACTGGTACCATACAGCATTATAATGAGGGTTAACACCAGTAGTAAAATTGTTAAAGTTTCTACTGGTGTTGGAAAATTTAAAATATTGTTTGTTTTGATTGGATTTTCCATTGTTCTTGAAGTAATTGATGTTCTTTGGGCTTCCAACTCTTCTATTTTGCACAAATCTTGGTGCACTCCTTCCAAATCTTGGAGTTTCAGCAATTGGAGTTTTGATTATATTTACTACTGAAGGACCAGTAGTATCTTTTAACTTTTGAGTTTTTGCATTTTCTTTAAAAACTTTAAATTCCTTTAACTCCTTGCAGTTTATTGGATTGAAGTGACAATCCTTTGCTAAATGATTCACTTTGTTGCAAATAACACATTTTAATTTATTTTCTTGAGCCTTTATTATTTTTCTTTGTTCTAAGAGTTGGTTCCTGTTTCTTTGGTTTCCCCTTTTTAGAATTTTGGGTATATTTTCTGCATCATATTTAGGAGAATCATTTGGACTTTGAGCTGTGTGAAAACTTGTATCAATTGATTTTGGTGATTCAGTTTGGGAGATTGTAAATTCAATTGATTGATCATCATCAGAAGAATTATTTGATTCAGATGTTTCATTAGGTGATTCAGTTTGATTTTCAGTTTTTAATTCATTAATGATTCTTTCTGAACTGTTTTTAAGTGGTGGAATGATTTTATATGGAGGTGGTACAGCATGATATCCCACCCCATGAACAACTTTTTCTGTATTTTGATTATTAGTTAATTCATCAAGAATTTTAGTGCTTCTTTCAAACTTTTTAATTGTTAATTTATTTTGTTCAATTTCAAGTTGACATTCTTCTAATTTACTTGTTAGTTCTTTATTTTTTTATTTCACAAAATTCTTTCTCATCCACAGCCTGAAGCAATTCTTCTTTTATCCTTTGATCAATCATCTGGTACACCTTTATTTGATGTTCTTGATCAGTAATCACACCATCAAATTCATGATTTCTTCTCACTGCTTTTGCTAAATCTTCATTTAATTTATTGTTTTCTTTTTCTAAGTTTTTAACAATTTTAGCACATTCAGAAGTACAAGGTTTAGGTTTTACCTCAGTTTTGTTGTCAGTAAAGGCCATGAGAGCTTGATTTTGAGCATGCTCTTCTGCTTGGAAGCTCCAGTCATAGCCTTGTCCTTGTTGTGATACAAGGGCAGTTAATTTTGATCTTTTGTCTGGCTGAGGACACTCTTTTGCAAAGTGACCAAGGTTGTTACAGTTGTAACATTTGACTTTAGTTTTGTCAAATCCAGCTTTGTCACCTTTGTTGAAGTTGAGGCTTGTCCTACCAGTTCTCTTTAAGAATCTTTTTGTCCTTAGGCTCAGCATAGCCATCTGCCATTTAAGATCCATCTCCTCAAGATCATCTGGGTTCAATTGTTCCAAGTCATCACTAATCAAGGCAGTATGCACATGACTAGTGAAGAAGGATTCTCTTGCATCATCTTCAGAATCTGCAGCCTTTCCTATAGAGGTTTCCTGACCTTGACCTGTACTAGAGACAAATGCAGCATTATTAGAAGAAATAGAAGGGTTCTTTTGGTTTACCTCAGTTTCAAATACTCTGAGATCATTGTAGAGTTCATCCAACTCCTTTTCTTCTAGAGCATCTCTTTGTCTATATACCACTGTATACATGGCCCATTCTTCACTAAGAGATCTTAGGAACTTCATGTTGACATCTTCTTGATCCATCTTAACCCCAACCTGGTTAAGTTCACCAATTAGCTTGTTGAATCTGTCAAACACTTGAGTGAGTGTTTCATTGGGTTTTCCTTTGAAATTTTCAAAGTCTTGTTTAAGAACAGACTTCATGTTCCTCTTAGTGCTCTTGGTCCCAACAAATCTCTTCTCCAGTGCTTCCCATAGTATCTTTGCATCATCATACTCAACAAAGAGATGTTGATAATCGTTAGGAATGGCCAGTAGTAGAGTGCTTAAGAGTTTTGAGTTCGATGCCCTTGTCCTTCTTTTCTTTCTCACACTTAAGTTTGTCTGCCTCAGTTGCAGAGCTGCTTGCTTGACCAGGACCAGTTTTGTTTCCTTCAAGGACAACTTCCCACATAGAATAATCTGTAATAAGCATGTATTGCTTAATACGATTCTTCCACATCCCAAAGTTATTGGGAGTGAGAATGGGGATTTTGTTGGCCTGAGTGCTTTCATTGTTATCCGACATGATTAACAATGTGTGTGTTTTAAAGATTAAAACTTTTTGTTGTTCTTAACAAATAGTAGATCTAGAACCAATAAGCTCTGATACCACTTGTCAGGATCGATTAACTATAGACAAGTTAATAAACACCTTAGATCTATTTGAATATAGAAGTTTGCAGCGGATCAACACTATATCAATGTAATTAAGAACAATGAACTGTAAATAACATGTAAAATATTACGAACACGGTTTCACAAAAAGCTTCAATGTATATTATCAAGTTAACAATACACACGTACGTTTACAATTCGTAAGGAACTATTTATAATAGTCCTTGAAGCTAAACTATTTACCCTAGTTATTCTAGGACTTGATTTACATCGAATAATAAAAATATACATTGATTTACATTCTATAATTATCTATACGAAGATCTCGGACTTGATATTCTTCAAAAACGCGTATCAGTAGTAAACCTCATCACCAGTAGTAAATGTGTAACATCAGTAGTAAGTCTGGTGATCAGTAGTAAGTCCAGAAACCATCGTCAGTAGTAACTACTATTGATCAGTAGTATCTTCAATCTGTGCATGATCAGTAGTAACTTTAGTTATACTATACACCAGTATCAACTTCATCAGTAGTAACATGTTCTGCCCCATCAGTACTAATTATTGTCAGTACTAACTGCAGCATCAGTAATAAGTTGATCTGTGTTTTGCTCCAACAATTTCGTATTCATTAATTTATATCCTCTCGTGCTGCGTGGTTGCCATACCGCATAATTTGCCCATTCTCTCATTTTGGGACTAGTTTCCATCAATGGTTGGCCTGAAGCGTTGTTTACCACAAATTGGTTCTTCCATCCTAAATATAAAAAACTAGTAAAAATAGTCCGCACGATGCCGCGGACATTTTTATACCACGCCCAAAAGATAATTTAAATCAGTATATGGTTCAATTGTATAATGTTTAGTAATATCCGCAATATGAATTATTCTGTTGATTGTATCCAAACTTTTAATATCATTATTTATTTGTCGATTCGTAACCGTTAGTTTTACTTTGTGTATGATTGTACTCATATGAACTAAAAAGCTTTTATAATAAAAATAAGATCATATAATTTGTATATAAAAAAATTTAGACATTTAAAACCAATTTAGTATAAGAAATTATTAATAACAATAATATTAATAAAAATAAAAATATTAATACGGAGTAGTATTTATCATAGTTAAAATATGAATTTTTGTAATAATAATAGTTAAAAATATAATTTTTTTGTTATATAGAAATTTGTTAGTTATATAGAAACATGAAATTTTTGTATGGAAAACATTATTTTAAAAAAAATATAAATATAAGATATTAAAGTTCAGGGGGTGAATTGTTATTTCAGAAAAATAAAATTTCAGGGGATGAAATTTAATTTTAGCAAACCTGGAAATAAAAGGAAAAGAATTTAAAAAAAAGGTTGCAAGAGGGACTCAAACCCTGGTTTATAGCAAACCAATACGACTACCGAAGGGGAGGAAACTAATGAGACAGGAAGAGCTTTTGGTTTAAAATGCAAGCTTCAGCTATATATCTAGTTAAAATTTTGGCGAGAAAGACAAAAATTCACTATTCACATAATGTTAAATGTTATGTATACAATATTCCGTTTTACTAGTTTTAACTTTATACGTATGTATTTATAAATTTTGTACTTCATATACACAACAAAAGTTTTCATATTTATCAATTAATAAACAAAAGTTGTTTTGATTTAAAATTATAAATTATGTTTAAATTAAGATCAATACTTTATAATATCTTTGACTGGTAAATGTTCAAGATAGTTTTAAATTTTTGTATAATCTCATGAAACAAATATCAACCATTAATCAATAATATCTAATGGTCAAAATGAATCACATATATTATACATAAATGATATTTTGGTCATTTGACGCTTACATAAAATATCTCGAAAAAAAAATTATTTTTAATTTATTTTTAAATATCATTTAATTTTTTTAGGTTAAAAAACCAATTTTATACGATAACTACATGTGATGTACGTTTCGTATCCACTTGTGATCAAGTATACAATCACATGTGTTTCTAATGAAAAAATATTTTTTTTAAAAGGGTTAATAATAAGAACTGAAAAAATAATCCTAACAAAATATTAAAAAGTAAAATGTATTAAAAAAATTATATAAAAATTATCATAATATACCTCCATGTATAAAATGTGTGATTAAAGTTGGCCATTAATTATTGAAAACGAAATAAAGTTGACAAAATCAAGAATCATAGCAAACCAAGGAAGTTAAAGCGACAAGTAGATTAACGTTTGACATAACTTTTTTTCTTCTAATTGTTATATACCTCCCATTTTTATACGATAAACAAAATACAATAAGCCACGTACTTATTCTATCAAAAGGTTACGGTGCATGTCACAATCTAATTCTAACAGCACTTGGCATGAGTGAGTTAAAAGCACGTTAAATGATTTTTAACATCAAAAGGACACCTCATTTTGTGCCAAATGCCCGGTCCTAAGACTATGCGTAATAGGTGATCACTGTTTCAATGGTCACTCCTGACATATCAGCGCCACATCATCTCGACCAAACACATTACAAATCCCGACCAAACTCACGTAACCAGGCGACCAAATCATTGCTTTTTGAAAAAAATCTCTTCCCTTTGAAAAATGACGACCTACAAAGGTCGTCCGACAAAGGTCGTCCGGCTGACCTTTAAGCATGCGGGGCGCGTCCCATTCGAACCCTCGTAAGGGGGAAGACGCGTACAATGGTTGGGACGGAGGGAGGGACGCATGTGGCGACCTCCCCCGTTACACCGCCGGCGCCCGAAAGCGTCTTGACCCCTATCCAATTTTTGGGCCAATTCCCCCTTCGTACTACCAAAAAATGAGATTCTTGCCGAATCCGAGTTTGCCGAAAGAAGCGGTTTTTCGCACAGCTTGCGCATAGTGTAGGTCCCACTTGTATATCGTATTTGGCCGAAGAAGCATCGGACAGGTTGGAGTTCTTACCTTCTTGGGATTCCATGGACCAAGATCTGCTTTTATTATATGGGCAATACCGATCTACATGGTGATGCATGGCGTCATTACTGAATCCTTTCATTGACCTTTCTTTTCTATAACGAAAAAGCCCTCCTCTCCGCTCGAATCGCCCTATTCATCTCCTCTCCCGTTGGTCGAGTCACTTCGTCCCTTATCATCTTGATGAAAGCCTGCTTAGCAGCCCCTGTAGAGGCTCACTTCATGCCTTTACGAGCAAAAAGGGGAGCTCTGGCTTCTGCAAATGTCCTTATTTGAAATACGAGGCCCAGAACCCTATACAGGGCAGTGAGAGGAGCTGCTTCTTCTATTTATACTTGCCCATCAGGACCCTTGCCCTATGTTAGCCAGTTTCAACTCTGGACCATACCGCAGCAGCGGTTGGTAGTAGGATATTGAAACCTCAAACCCTCTCTGTCAACAACATCTAAAAGATTAGGAGGAAGGAAGTGAGGGAAGGAACCCCAAGGAAAGAAGAAATCAAAGCTCTCTAGCCGGGATATCAAGATTCACGTGCGAAGGGACAAGCGAAAGGCTTCCTGGTATAAGAAAGAAAGTAGAGCTAGGCAAGGTCTTCTGTGAGTGAACGAGATGAGGATCGAGGCAGTTAAGTTCCACCATTCGTTAGACAACTTTTTTTTTAATATATTATGATTTGTTTGAGATTATTTTTTTTTGGTTTTGAAATAATTTTTATATTAATGTTTAAGAAGGAAGGTGTTTTTAGGTTAATGTTATAACTATGTTAAATAGAAAAAAAATCCTATAACTCGACTCTAATATCTACACAACACCCTACAACATACTATCGGCATGAGTTTCAGATCATCATTTGAAAACATTTGCATTTATCATAATTTAAGTTATCATTTATTTGTATAGTATTCATTAGGAAAAAAACATGTAACCGATCAAATTTTGAGCTGCAAAATATATTTACGTAGGATATCCGTATTTGCATTGCACGAGTACTCTACTAGTAATTTAATATGGAAAATGATAATATGGAAAATGATAATGAATACTATACAAATAATTAAGTAATAACCTAGTGGTGATCATAATAATATGGAAAATGATAATGATAGCCCTTAGGGCTGTCATTAAAAAGGCAAAATAACAAAAGACAACCTCCCTGAATTTTAGGAATATTACCTTTTTAATCAATGTACAAGCTTTTTATGCATGTTCGTTATAACCCTAAGGGCTGTCATTAACAAAACCCTAATAATATATAGTCCCATGAGCCCGCAAAGTTCAAATTTTAGACTATGTGTAAGAGGTGATCAAACACACGATAAACCCGATTAAATCCACGTATCAACGATCGATCCCCTTTCCCTGTAAAATCGACTACTTATCTTTTGAAATTAGGCGACCTTTTATCTTTTGAAATTAGGCGACCTCCAACGGTCGCCGTAGCGACTGGATTGACATCAGCGGTGCATCGGGCTAAAGGGGTGGGGCACAGTTGGTCATGAGACGACATGTGATGAATGGCAATGAAGGAGTAAGGAAGGACCTTTACACATAGTTTTATATGTCATGTTATAATAGTTTGACTCGGTATATCTAGTAGTCGTATGAAAAAGTAAAGAAATTATTCACATTATTTTAGGCTTTTGCCTCGCATAAAGATATGTGTATGTTGCTACAACTTTCATTAGAACTAAAATAATAAATATTATTAGTATATTATATTATTTAAAAGGGTAAAATTATATTTTTAGCCCCTCGTTTATTCTACATCAATACACAGAATTCCTTGTAATTTTATTGCACCTAAGATTTGTTATATGTGACAGAAAACTGATAGTATAAGTACCACCAATCATACATAAAATTTCCCGTTCATATAAAATATAAACTCAGTCTTTTTTCTTTTGTATACATAAATCTTTATTTGAGATCTTTCTAAATTAATAATTTTA
Source organism: Calendula officinalis (assembly GCA_963853835.1). Lineage (NCBI taxonomy): Eukaryota > Viridiplantae > Streptophyta > Magnoliopsida > Asterales > Asteraceae > Calendula > Calendula officinalis. The sequence continues at coordinate 53,644,837 of OY970822.1, forward strand.
ATTCTCAATAACACATTTATTAATTCAGGACATACTTGTGTTTATAAAAAATATGCACCATCCACCAACGCCCACCACCACCATCACTATCGCAACTACCACCTATCACCCGCGTCTACCACCCACCACCACCTACAACCATCCACCGATTGATCACCATAAAATATAATTACCAGATACCTTCTACCGCATTACACATATATCCTTCTAGTAAAACTATATTAATTTACTTAATATGCCTAATTAAAAACGTGCAATTATTTATTTATTTATCAATCTTCCTCTCTCTCTCTCTCCTTTTTTTTCAATTTTGAAAAGAAAATATTTTTGTCACCGTTGAAATGGTTGAGTAATTAGCACCACAAATTTCCCCCCTTTTTCTTCTATTGGCAAGAGTAAAAAATGCAATTAGAAAATTCTCGTCACTTTCTTTACCGATTAGGTTTGGTTTATCATCCCGACATCGACTGACGTGGGTCTGATTCTGTCAAAATTTTATCCCTTACACCTTGATTTCAGGGTCTTTATATTATATCCAGTTTATCATCATCATCATTCTTCGCTCTCATCACAACATCAAGCATCTAATCCACTCGATTTCTCTTCTCCTTTCTTTAGGTAAACATCTTCGTTTTGTTTTTTGCTCATACTTGTATGAATTGATGTAATGCTATTTTGATTTCTTCATGTCACTGTAAGATCTAATTAGATGAATTCGGAACATTATTGAAGTAACTGTTACCCATTTCGTTGTTTCTGTTCTGGAAATCGTAGAGTAGATCTAAACTTAGCGCATTTTTTCGTTGTTGTTAGATCTAATTTCTGCAAGCAAAAGAAAAAAGAAAAGAAAAAAAGAAATTAAAACTTTCTGGTGTTTTCCTTCGTTTTAGATCCATAACTCAATGCTGTTGATTTGATTACCCAGTGTGAAGAAAAAAATTGATCATTATTATATTTTGTAGCAGATATTTTTTCTTCAAATTCTTGTGTTCGATTTCAAGAAATTATATCATCGATAAGAACCCTAATTGTGTGGATTAATTGCTGGTTTTTGGGATTCTGTATGCAGTGTACACTAGATTTCTGAAGGTAGATATAAAAATTTGACTTTTTTTGGGTCAAATGACTGAATTTTAGATCCAATGATTATACATGTCTCTAGTTTAGAAGAATTAGTCTACAGACTACAATAATAGCCAACTTTATGGCTAACTCATTATTCTTTCATTCTACGAAAAAAAGTTTGGTTTTCTATTAGGAAAAATACCAAATTTGAGTTATACTTTTTAAATAAAACAAACTTTTTTGAATGTATGGTGTATAGTAATTTTCACCTTTTTCACTTTAATTTGTAGAATAAAAATAATAATTTATGCATTCTGGTTAACCGTAACGTGCCAATTGTCGAGTTGAATGCGACTTAATCATTAATGGATACACGACTCACATAATTTCCCCTTGTCAGTTTTTATTTTTATTATATTTATTTTTTATAAATTATACAAATTAATTATTGTGGTGGGTGAAATCTGGTAGGTTAGTTTAGTGTTTTGATAAAACTTGTAGTAGGTAAGAAACATGTGTGGACTTTGTTCAAGCCATGTAATTTAAGGTGCTAATCATTAATGACTTTGACTAATTGCTAATCACATGGACTAATCATGTCACACTTTATAATCAAGCACCTAAAAAAGCAACATTAATGGCTTCTATATGATAATTATTGGTATAATTAGTCTATCCATGATTATAGAAGTTTATAACCCATTAATATCACCTGTTTATTGCTAAAAATCTCTTACTTTTGCTTGAATTATGCTTTAATTTACCACTTTTTCTTTAATGCAGGTGACTATCCACATATAGACAAAATGGAAGTTATCGGGGGTTAATCCGATTTATATGGCTTTGGCTGGTAATAATCTTATCTACAGTTTGACTTTTGTAGTCAAACACCTTAAATCTCAAATTCATAGTTGATATAAACAAATTAAAAGAAAATATTCAATATATTGATCTTGAATTTGGGAAATAATCGGTTGGCTTAAAAGTTAAAAGTCAATGTGCATATCTATGTTTCTCTAACTCATGTTTCTTGATCTGATCTTTTTTTTTTTTTTTTTTTTTGTAGATTTATCAGAGTGTTGGGTTTCAGAAAATTTAGAATTTGTGGTTATTCGGGGTGGAAAAAAGGCCGGAAATTACTCTAGAAATAGAAAATTTGGCATGGAATTTGAATCGGATTGTACAAGACTCAAAAAATCAACTACTTTTACCACTCAAGTTATTAGTACCGCTTGGGCTCGTAAGATACCTATTAACGAACAATTTCATGAATTTTTGTAATCAAAATTTCACAATTTCAATTTCAGTTTCAATTCCAATTCCGTATTCTTTTTCTTCTAATTAAGAAGAATCGATTAATCATCTCACCTCAACTCAACTTTAAAGAATTCACCTTTCTACCCTTTAAAATTCAAATCATGTCTAAAGTTGTTGATGATGATTCTGCCTGCCCGGTGCTGCCCGGGCTGCCCGGCGACATTGCAAAGCACTGTCTTGCCCTTGTTCCAAGATCAAATTTCCCAAAAATGGGAAGCGTGTCAAGAAAATGGAGGTGTTTTATTAAAAGCAAAGAGTTTATAACTGTTAGAAAACTTGCTGGTTTAGTTGAAGAATGGATTTATGTTCTGATTAAGGATTATGAAGGAGATGGGACCCACTGGGAGGTTTTGGATTCTGTTGGAAATAAAAGGGCTGATTTACCCCAAATGATTGGGCCTGTTAAAGTGGGTTTTGGGGTTGTTGTTTTAAATGGGAAGCTTATTGTGATTGGCGGTTATTCCATGATTGATGGAATTGGGTCGGTTTTGTCTGACGTGTGTCAGTATGATTCTTGCCTTAACAGGTTTGTTCCATCATTTATCTTTTTTTTTTTTGTTATATTTAAACAGATAGTTCTTGTTACGGGTCGGGTTGACCCGAAACATATTTTTTGTCTATTTATTTTTAGTAATCATCTGGTGTGTTAAATATAAAGTTATGACTTTTTACTTATTAGTAGAGTAAATTACAGAAATTGTCCATGTGGTTTTGTGAATTTTCTGATTTTGTTCCTAAACTTTTTTTCGTGATTTTTGTCCCATGGTCTTCAGATTTCATCTTTTTTGTCCATTTTGACCTAAAATGACCAAAATACCCTTATTTTAATTTATTTGTTAAAAAGTTCTGAATTTTTTTTGTAAGGGTATTTTGGTCTTATTAGATAATAATAATTATTATTGTATGATTGCAGTTGGAGCAAGATTGCAGACATGAACGTACCTAGGTACGATTTTGCATGTGCAGAAGTAAACGGGCTGGTTTATGCAGTTGGTGGTTATGGTGAGAATGGCGAGTCACTGTCATGTGCTGAGGTGTACAACCCGGAATCCAACAAATGGGCCCGAATCGAGTCTCTTAGACGCCCCCGTTGGGGTTGTTTCGCGTGCGGGTTCCAGGGTAAACTTTATGTTATGGGCGGCCGCTCAAGTTTCACTATCGGAAATTCAAGGTTTGTTTTTTTTACTCGTTAAGTTCTGTCTGATTAAAGTGTCTGTGTGCTCTGGTTTGTTTTACATGCTGAATGAACAGTCTTAATAATAAAATTTGACAAAATTTACCATTTTTCAAGGCATCATTATTATTAAAAACATAATTAAGTGATGTATAATTTTGAATTGAAGTTTTTAATGATAATAAAATTTTGATATATAACTAATAAAGTTGGAATTTAAAATAAAATTTTATTTTAAAAATTATAACATTAGAAATTAAACATTTTTTAACGGGACCTTATAAAACTATGTATTTATAATTATTGGATAAATACGGAGTATAAAAAAGAAAAAAAAAGTGACTTAATGGGGAAAGTAGTATGGATTAAGACGTAGAGTCGTAGACAAACAAAGTTATTATGACTTTCCCCATATAATTATTTCTTTGTTAAGCCCATTAAGTCAAAATCAAACTTCACTTAAAACACACATCCAAACACCACCATATTTTGCAAAATAATGATTTGCTTAACAATAAATGTACAACTAGGTTTGTTGACGTGTACAACCCGGAAGAGCACACATGGCGGGAGATGAAAAACGGATGTGTGATGGTGACAGCTCATGCGGTAGTTGGAGAAAAATTGTTTTGTATCGAATGGAAGAACCCGAGAAAACTTGCTATTTTTAACCCTAAAGATAACTCATGGAAAATGGTTTCGGTGCCCGTTATCGGGAGCTCGAGTGTCGGGTTTCGGTTTGGAATAATTGAAGATAAATTATTACTTTTTTCACAAGAAGAAGACCGGGTAGGATTTAACACGTTATTGTATGACCCGAATGCAGCTGATGGGTCACAATGGCAAACTTCAATGATTAAACCCTCGGGTTTATGTTTGTCTTGTGTCACAATTAAGGCGTAATGGTTGGTAATTGTAGGGTTGTTTGTTTTCGATTGTTTTATTTTTATTTGAATTGTTGTATTTTGTTTTGGTTGTTAAATTTGTTGTTGTGTAACTGGGATTTTGTGGATAAACGTAATTTGTTGTTTGGTTAAGAATAACTTGTTTTTAAATAAGTTATAGCGATTTGAAGGTATATTTAGTTTACACTTTTTGTTGAAAGCTCAATTATTTGAAAAATTAATTATTTGAGAATGATCAAGTGGTAAAAATTTGTGAATGAATTTTTAGAAAAATTACAGCTTGAGCTCTTCCTTGATGAACAATTTCCAAATGGCGATGAAGGTGAGCCTGTTATAAATCGGAATGCTAAAGTTTTACTTGAATATTTTTTCAAACTTTCTTTTTGTTAGTGTGACATGATGCGATCTTTTGGTGGTTCAGAAGTGGCCGAACCTGAAACGATTATTTCTAATACCTTTAGACCATGAAAAAAATCAGCCCCACAGTAACCAAATAATTACTGTATATTTTAACAAGTATACATTATTGTTTTAATCTTAAGGCACCAAATAATTACATTTTAACAATTGTTGTTTTTAATCTTTAAGGCAAGATTAGCAAAACCCTTTCATTCTTAAAAAAAATTGGCGGCAACATACACTATTATTCATTTTAGGTCTCCTCCCGCACTCTCTGCCGTGCTCCGCCACAATGTTCGGAGCTCAGGCATCTTCTTCCCCTTTCGGAACTCCATCCGTCACGCCGGCGTTCGGCACTCCCTCATCCACCCCAGCGTTCGGCACTCCTTCCTCAACGCCAGCCTTCGGAACGCCGTCAACGCCTTCATTCGCCACCGGCTTCGGTACATCTCTATTCTCCACACCGTTCTCTCAGCAACAGCAGCAACAACAACCACAGCAAACGTCGCCGTTTCAGCAACAAAGCTCGAGTGCGTTTGGATTTTCGACTCCGTTTGGGGCTACTACGCAGGCGAATGGTAATATGTTCGGGCAGATAACGCCTGCTGCGACGCCGTTTAATGCTCAGTTAACCACTCAGATGGCTCCCGTCGCGCCGCTTCCTTTCTCTCTCGCCGATCGAGACATTCAGGTAAATACATATTTGTATTACAGTTTCAACAATCGAAACCCTAACCCTAATTGTTCGTCAACTGTCTCAATTACTCTATTCATGCAGTGCATTGACTTGTTTTGTTGTGTGTCTCACCAGGCAGTACTTGATGCTTACAAGGATGATATTGCAAACCCTAAGTATGCATTCAAGGTTAGTATAATCAGTTATACATAAAATTGAAGAAGTGGTCTTTCTGAAGCTGTTATTTTCAATTAATTTTATATATATTGTTTTTCACTTTGAATGTATATAACTTTTACAAGATTTTATGTTCTGCAGCACTTGCTATTCAGTGTGACTGAACCACAGTTTAGGACAAAGCCTGCTGGTGTATCAGATGTAAGCTTACAAGTATCTCATTCTTGTTGGTTTCATGTTTTGAATTTATATATATCATTACATTAAGTTTTTCTGTGGAGTTTTTACTTATAGAAAATGTATTTTAATCAATTTATTAATATTGGCGGTTAGTTTATGATTGGCAGATAATGTGGGCAGAGGCAATGGGCAAGCTAGAAGGCATGGAGAGTTCCAATCGTGAACGTCTTTGGCCTCAACTTGTTAAGGGTTTCAAAGATCTTTCTGAACGCCTAAAGGTATCTAATATTATTATGAATATGCTTTTATTCTGAATTAATAGAACTAGTATTAAATGTGGTTATAAGTTTGTATTAAATGATTCATAAGTATATAAATTTATGCAGCTTCAAGATGAAGTCATACTTTCAGATGCTGAGAGACTGCAAATGACCCAGACCAATGTTAAAGTGGTACACTCCTCAATTTCTCCAAAATATTAATCTTTTATATAAATATTTTCGGCAATAATCTAATTGAATAAAATGATTTAAGAAGTTTCATGTATTATAAATACACTATTTCTCACCTGTTTGATCTGCACTATTATTATATATTTTATTTAACCCGTTTGATCCGTTAGAGATAAAACATAACCCATTCATAAGTAAACGGGTCAACATATTAATTACAATTTTTTACAGCTTCAAAGGCATTTCCAAGCTGATACTTTCCCTAGGTTAGAGAGACTGAGACAATCAGAGAAAGCATTACAAAGGCGCCTTTTACGGGTACAAAATATCTAATTTTATCCATGTTTTTTTTATAAATTTTCTTTATTTTAACTTAAATGTACATATTTATTTAGTTAATGAGAATACTGGAAGCATTAGAAGCCAAAGGCTTTCGGTTACCTTTGACCAAAGGAGAAGTTGAACTTGCTGAGAAATTGGCTACAATAATCAGACAGGTTAATATTCAGTATTCACCAATATTTCATATACATGTTTTTTTTATAAATATATGAATGGTTTTGTGGTTTGTAATTACAAAAATACCCTTACAGTTAAAAGGATCTGGAGCTGAACTGACGAGAAGGGTTCAGAATCTGCAGACTGTAGCCCGTGTTCAAGCAAATGGGCATGGTGGTGGTTCTGTTGGTTTACCAGGATCAACTAAAATACATGAACAGAGTCTTGCTGATATGCATGAGGTACTCCTTTATTGCAGATAGCAGTTATTTTTAACTTTTTATTTTTTTATTATTTTTATTTTAGATGCGGAAAAATGGGCGGATTGGGTAACAGGTTAAAACAGGCTGTGTATTTTTAACTTTTCACACCCGTCAATACTTTTTCTCCAATGTTTTTGAATTCTGTTAATTATTTATGTATTAATTATGACAAAAGCTTGAACCATAAAAATAGCATTTTTTTCATTTATTTATTTTGAGTATATTTTGAGGGTCAAAACTGGTCAGATCTATCAGCACCTTATTTTATTTTTTAAATATAAGTTTAATATTAAAAATGATTACAAAAACTACACAGATCGATATAATACTTTAGCATATTTTAACAAAGCAAATTAGGACGTGATATTTACCTGAATTATAATATTTAATAAACACGACCCGTTTCAGTTTTATCTTATTTTTATATAATGAATTAATGTTTATTGACATAAAATGAATAATAAATTGTTATAATTACAGGTTTTACAACAGCAAACAGAAGCTGTTGCGCGGCTGGGAAATGTGTTGAAACGAGATATACGAGACATGGAGATAATAATGGCAGAAGACACTCAAATGGACGATGCGTAAACATAATTAAAGCCGTAATCTAAATCTTGTGTTGTATTCTGATTTTTAATTAAATAAACCCTTTGTGTTTTGCTGTTTTCTTTTTTGATAATTCAAGTTTCAAAAACTCTTAAGGCTACTTGAAGACAATTGGTTGAAATGAGTCCGAATATATGTATTTACGACGTGTTTTTGACTGTTTTTACAACTTTTAACATTTTATTATAATACATATTTATGTAAAAAGATACTATTAAATAAATGACAAGAGCAAAATAATTACATTCAAATACGTATATTCGCGTGTTTTTAAAAACAATTATATTTTTTTTTACGTTCTTAATGGCCAAATCTTTTTAAGAAAATATATTTAATTTAAATAGGCCCCACGCCTTTTGTTACCTCACTAGTGTTGCCAAATCAACGGTTTGTCAGTGGCAACCGAAGGCTCCATCTGGAACGGTCTAAGCTCGAGCTGGACAAGTCTCGAACAAATTAGGCTTGGAGCTTCATCTCGTCCAATGATATGTAGAACATGGTTTTGATAACAACTTGTTTTAAACACATGTAAATAACGTATTTGAATATTTGATAACATCTCATTTAAAGTTATTTGCGAATGCTACAACCAAATTATGTCACAAATCAACAACCTTCTTTAAAGAAAGTCTAATAGCAATAAATTCTCACAATAATATCATTTGAGGTTTAAAAAAGTTGCATATGACATAAGGTTCGAAAAGTTAAATAAAACCTCAAGCCGAACCCTTACAAGCTTGAGTCAGCCTAGTCATATTTTGATTTCATTTTTTATACAAACAACATAAAAACAACATTTTTTTTTTCTTCTTCATATTGTTAACATATCAAAATAAGTTTGGATCAAAATAAACTACAAGTCATTAAGGAAGCCTAAATCTTTAGCTCGGAACAACCTGCTAGACTTGAACGTTGAACTTTATCACGTTAAAGAATAAATAGACCTAGTTCAAAACATACTACACGTCGAGTTGGTGTTGGTTAAAATCATACCCAAACTTTGATCAAAGTTCTACGAGTTTATAAGCAGAGCATATATGAGCATACATTAAGTTATTATGTAAAGCTCAAATTCATGTGAGTTAAACACTATCGAGCTCTAGAGTTGAGCTTAGATCGAGCTTGTTTAGTTCAGTAAAAATGAACATTTTCAACCTATTCAAAAAGATCAAAAGTAGTTTTTTTTTTCTTCCAAAAAGTAGGAATGTAAACGACCAACAAGTTGCGTCGATAGCTTTATTGGTTTTTTTTCCCCATGAAAGGGAATTGAGTAAAAAGAAAACAATATAAATTAGTGGCCGGAGACAAAATCTAAAAGTAAACAATATTTGAGCAACATATGATCCAAATAATGTTTTGTCCCAAATTCCGAATATAACTAAAAGCAGAAAGTATAACAGAAAACGCTTCTTCCATAAAAAAGTACTTTCCTTTCCTTAGAGAATAAGAGATTTTTTCAACAACTGATGTGTGACATCTCATCATTAAAAATATAATTTTCTTTAACATTACAACAAAAAATAATATGCCAAAATTAACTACAACTTAATCATCATCGACCAAAAAAACATAAGTCAATTCTCAGCCGTTTGACACGTGACTTATGTTCTAATCCTTTCGAGACTTTCGGAAACCGTTTTCATTCGGGGTCGGGTTTCGGGGTCACGTTCAGTACATGCAAGCGCCAAGTGAAACACAGTTAACACTTCTTTTTTCGCGTGTACTTCTTGTAGCAACATTGGATCAACCATATCTGATAACGGGGTTTCCTCCTCAAACCCCTTGCGGACCCACTTCACTAGATCCGGGAGCTCGGTTGAACTCGAGGTCGTCGGAGACGAAAGCTCCGGCGACTTTCCGGTCAATAATTCAAGTAATACTACACCAAAAGAGTAAACATCCCACTTTTGAGTGGGCCCGTCGGCTGACACACGAGCTTCGGGTGCTCGGTAGCTGTTGACTTTTTCAGGTTGGGTTGACTTAAAGTATGGAAGAGCTCCGCCCATGAAGCCGCCAGAAGATGATGGGTTGCTGCCTGTAATGGTTATAAGACGGTTTAAACCAAAATCAGATATGTACGGTTGATACTCGTTATCGAGGAGAATATTGGAGGGTTTAATGTCTCCATGGACAAATTTTCGAGGACTACATTCGTGGAGATATGCTAACCCTCTCGCGATTCCTTTTGTGATCCTTAGCCTTGTCGACATCGTCAACGGTTGACCTAGTTTTAGGTTTATAAAAATAACATTAATTTGGATTTCATGGTATGTAAACAAAAAGTAAAAAGTACCTCGTAACGCGGAAGCCAAGTTACCATTCGAAATAAAATCAGTAATCAGTAATTTTTCATGAGGAGCCCAATAATAAGCTCTGAATTTCACGACATTTGGATGTTTGACCCTCCCGATTGCCTGAACCTCCGTCACAAACTCCTTGTATTCACCGCCCTCACCTAACCGTCTCACCGCCACCGGAATCCCGTTTCCGAGCACTACTTTATACACACTTTTCCCCAATACATAAGCAGAAGCTCTCAATAACTCATCTAGCTCAAAACTAAACCCTTTATCAATTGCCACCAGCTCTCCACCGCTACCGGCACTACCTTTTTCCGATTCAGCCTCCGAATCTGTGCTCGGAAATCTACTTACACAAGGAAAACAACAGAATTTTGATTTGTGATTGCCACCAAATCTAACTTTACCGGTACAACTGCAACCATTTGAATCTTTTTTCCTCCAGTATATATAAACGATAATTAATCCAATTAATGCCACTCCAAATGCATCCGCCACAGAGATTAATATAATTAAACCCGGTTTCAACCCTTTTTTGGAGTCATTATCATCACTCGCCGGAGGAGTTCCCGGAGGAATTGCCGAACCATTATCCTGGCATGTTTTCTGCAACGGAAATCCGCAAAGTGACGGATTGTTTAGAAATGCCGTCGGACCTTGATTCGCGAAGGAGCCCGTTTGGGGAATTTTTCCAGCGAAATTATTGTGCCGGAGATCAAAACTAACGGTCATCGGTAGATCACCTAATGATTCCGGTAGCTTTCCGGCGAAATGATTGAAAGAGAGATTTAGCGTTCCAGATAATGATTTTAATTGGCCGACATCGTAAGGTAACGACCCGTTAAAGGAATTTGAAGAGAGATCAAGTTGAACTAAATTCGCCAGCTCCGGGAATACGCCTGCCGGAAACTCGCCAGATAATTGGTTTCCGGCGAGAATTAGCCGCTGTAGCTGCCGACAATTGCCTATGAACTTCTGGATGGTTCCCGAGAGTGAATTATGCGATATATCGACGTTTTGGAGACGAGGGGGATTGCAAATCGACGACGGGAGTTCGCCGGAGAGATTGTTACCGTACAGAAATATACTATGAAGCGACGTCGCGTTGAAGAGTTCGTCGGGAATTGAGCCGTAGAAGTTGTTATCGTGTAAATTGAGTCGCCTGAGATACACTAAATTCCCGAGCTCCGACGGAATGTAACCCCGGAGGTCTCTTCCAGGGAGTGCAATTCCGACAACACGTGGGTCGGAAACCCCGGAAATGTTGGCGCACGTGACACCTGTCCAGTGACACGGTGTACTATCGTTGTCGTTCCAGTTTGATAAAACGGCGCTGCCGCCGTCGACGGCGGATTTTATGGAGAGTAAAGAGAGCCCGTCGGAGGTGAGACCGGTGGCATAATTAAGAAAAAATAAAAAAGAGAAGACCCCATTGACGTAAAGCTTCAACATGCTAAAATTTGTTGAAAAAATGTTTTTTTTAAGTCAAGATTTCTTGAATTGGGAGAATGGTATAATGGTATTTGATGAAATTGGTGACGGTTGGTGGTGGTGACGGCGACGGTGGAGGAAGGTGGTGGTGGGTGGTGGTATTTATGAGAAATAGACAGTAAGGACCCCACCCACAGGTACATTAGAAGTAGAAGGAAAGCAATGGTAGATTTTATGTTTATTCTTCTACAAAATCTAATTGTTATAATTTTTGATGAATTATGTATTCATGAAACAATTAATTATTTGATATTGAATCAAATTATATATCGAATTAAATATGTAGGTGAATCAAATAAGTCAATAACTATATGAGTAATGATATTAGTGAATTAAATTTTACATCATAAAACTTACTTAAACACAACAATTTATATTTTGTAATACTTGTATAGTTTGATTAATAATTTGTGCAGTGTGGTGAGAAGAGTAAATTTTGTAGTCTAAATATCATTACCTATGATGTTACTTCTTACCATTTGTTTATATTTATCAGTCTCTAATTATATCAAGATATGTGTTAAAATCAAAGGATAACAATAAGAAAGAGAATTAATGACATACACATTATCTTATCAAATGGATAGGAAATGAGTAAAAACATATGAGAGGTATAAAATCATTTCTCTAACTATATTACTAATTACATCGAGTGTTATACTGTTATTACATTAGTAAAATTAGTTTTAAGATATTTTTGGCAAAATGAATTTAAATATGAAGTTTTCATTTAGAGTTCTTTTTATATTTTATAAATGTATTTGGAAACTTATATGAAAAAGTTGGAGTTTTTTCTTTAATGCATATATGCTAAAAATAAAATCTCAAATTCTCAACACCAAATATAGCGTTATTGTACGCACAGTTTTTACACTAATTTTTGTAAGATTTTTTAGACAAGTGTTATTAAAGAATTTGGACTACATGATGTACTATATATCTACATCATTTTTTATAATTTGACTTTGTCTCACAAAGGTAAATCATATAATCATTTTTTGGACCAATATAAACATTCATAATCTGAAACATATATTTTGTTATGCGAGATAATATTTGCACCAAAAAACTTATTTGTGGAAACACCTTTTTCTTCTGTACCTAAAATTGTTTGATTTTGTTCTGTGTACACCATAAATTAAATTGAACCACAATTTACTTTTATGTATTTATGTGATGATTTTGGTCCGTTTAGTAGTGAATAGATTAGTTTGGATATACTTATCTCAAACGGGTCGAGAAGTTTAATATTTTACAAAAAAATATAAGCTCATCCTTATAGCGGGTAAAAGACTAGTTTTATTATATATTTATATAGTTTGATTAAGGCTTAATATTTTTACATTTTATGTCCTTACACTTTTGTGCATGCACATCAGCACTATCTCATCATTTTACTGTTAGTTAAATATATGTTGTCCACAAGTCGCAAGCTAGACATATACTTTCGACCTAATTTCCAATTTTTAGTATTAGTTTGAAATTCCAAACACCCTCTTGGACAAGCATAAGATAGATAAGGTTTTAATTGATTATTAACAAATTTTGTACTAAAAGGTGACATTTGTGTCAATTTCTTTCAAAGAAAGTACTTGAATGGACACGCTATACTTTGTTTTTATTTGTTACCCTTTAATGAGTAGGCTAATAGTAACATCGCTTTCATCCAACTAACACAACCCATAGTCCCATACCGTCTTTATCGTAGGTTTTATTCAAATTTTAGTTTCATCCTTTTCTTTTATTTAATGACGGTTCGATATAATTAAATGACTAACTAAACATAATTTTTAACAAAAATCAATGAAATCCAAAGTGAAGTTTTTAATTAGTCGATAAAATTAGAACAGAATGAAACATACACGTAAGAAGAAACTAATATTCATCAACACAAATTAAATCTAAATGAATATTAAATTAAAATCTAAGATAGGAAAATGTCATTGTGATTTGTGAGCTTCTTAATGGCTAAGAAAATTCATATACCATGCGAATTTCGCCTAAAAAGGCCATCAATCAAATTTGGGAACATTAACAATTAATAAATTAGTGATGACATGATCATATGAAATAATGACATCAACATCTTGTAACTAGCTTGCATTAAAAATCCCATTTATTTATTTTTATTTCAAAAATACTCTGGTTATAATACTTCTTAGGGGTGATTAAGCTTATGTACACAACCTAATTATTGTTGTCATTTTTGAACCTTACTCTGATTATCATATAAATATTTACTTAATCTTATAATCATATACTACATAAAAGTTAGAAAGTTTGAGACTAGCATATAATACAGCAAAATTATTACTTAAGCACTTGTATTAAATAAATAAGGTTTTAAAAGGTAATAATTAAATGATTAATTATATGGAAGAGTTGTATAATATTAAGGCTTGGCTTCTTTGCAAAGGCTTCCCCTTTTATGACCATATAAGGAGAGACAAAAGGCAAAACAAAACAAGTAAAAAAACTATAAGTTGTATAATATCTTAACAAACATCTAACTAAAATCTATTTGAGTTTGGTAATTTGATAATGATAACATTATGACATAATTTGTCAAATACCCCTAAACTTTATGAATATATGATTTATATCTTTGTACTTCCGGAGTAATGATTACAAAATTTTGATAGTTATTTGACAACAAATCAAATCGTATTTAGAAATATGTTTCTTATAAAGCAAACCAGTAAAAAGAAAGAGTTAGAATTGTGTATAATGGGATTTAAAAAGTCATTAATAAGTTTAAATAGTTAAAACACTTTATTGTAATTTTTTTCTAATATTATATAGAGTTTGACATATTTGATTTATATAGATTATTCTTGTCTAAGTGGTTTTTTTAGAAAATATTCTCGTTTGCTTGGTCTTAATGCGGCCAAGATTTATTTGTGATGTACTTTATCTAAACGTTGTTATTTCCGAATTTTGTTTTTTTGCCCTGATAAATGTTACCTACAAAACATAACATTTAAAAGCCATTTCAAATACCCAAACCATTAGACCGGTTATTTTCATGTCAAGTATGCTTGAAAAATATTAGAAAAATATTTAAGGGAAATAGTTTTGAGTTGGGAAAAGGATGATAATTAAAATGCGAGGTAGCAATTGTTGGAAATGGTGTCCAACGTCATTAAATAAATGGTTTGACTTGGTCAACGTAAATTAAAGTCCTACTGGGGTTGCTCTTGGGGCGCAACCGAACACGAGAATAAACGAACCGGGCTTTGATTAATTGTATAATCAAATGTGTAACGGGCTAGATGGACTGAATAAGTTAATGGGTAATTAACTAGTTATTCAAGTGGGCTTTGGTTTAATTGATAGTTTAATTAAATAGAAACGGGCTTGGGCTATTTGAGTCCAACTCAAATAAGGAAACGTTTCCTTGGCGAAACCTATAAATAGGGAGCTAGAGGTATTGACCTAATACACTTTAAAAACCTTCTCTTGGTTGCTCCCTAGTTTCGGCCGAGCCCCCCTCCCCTTCGTCCGATCGCCGCCGACCGGAACCACCGCCGGCCGTCGTAGTGCCGCCGCCGTACCGCCGCCGAAATAGTTTTCGGTGGTGTTTCGTTTGGGTTTTTCTCAAGGGTACTTTACACTACGTTGTGGTGTATCGTCTCGTTCGTTGTCAACCTCGAGTGTGATCA
This sequence comes from Calendula officinalis, assembly GCA_963853835.1. NCBI lineage: Eukaryota > Viridiplantae > Streptophyta > Magnoliopsida > Asterales > Asteraceae > Calendula > Calendula officinalis. Next base: position 53,660,005 of record OY970822.1, read on the forward strand.
AGTAGAGGGATTCTTTATTGAATCCTAAGTTCGTTGACAAGTTCTGGCTCGAACAAGATCGCAAGGATTCGCATCACCAAGTGTTGCCGATGTAAGTGATTTATTTATTTTATTCATAGCTACCTTAGACTCGTAGATCTAAACGATCCTTTATCGTTTCGTCGTTTATCGTTATGATTTGTTCGTAAATTCCGCGACGAACAAAGTGTCGGTAAATTGGTACGAAACCCAACAGTGGTATCAGAGCGTTGTTCTACGTATCTAAGAGTGTTAGATCCGAAATTCAAAAAGAAAAGTTTTTTTTTTTGTGTTTATGTATTTTCGGTATTTCCGAAAATCGGAAAAAATAAATAAATAAATATATTTTAATTTTGTAAAATAGTTTTTAAATTAAAATATGGTAAGTGGATAAATTTAAAAGGCTTTAGATTTATCAAGATATTCTACCAATGATTATCTTACCAATAATTTAAAATTAGATTAAATAAAAGATTGTGTTTATATATTTAAAAATTTCGGTTTTTAATATATAAATATATATTTATTTAATGTTTTAAAATAAATCAAAATTTATTATACATGTATACATATTTTCGGATATGTATATAGATGTATTTGAATAAAAGATTTGAATAAGATAATATTTATTTTATATATGTATATTTCGGTATATATATATTTAAATAAAAGAATTTGGTAAATATAGATAATTATTTAAAAGGAGTATTTAAATAAAGATATCAAATTTAAATTGAGGATATACACAATGTGTATAGATCCGAAAATTTTATATAAATTATGGATTTCGGATTTTGTTGTTATTTGATTTTGTATTTATATTGTTATATAAAATTTCTCCAAAGAGATAAAATCTAAATGATAATAATAAATATATATTAGATATATATATGTAAATTAATAGTATGATTTAATATATGTATACATATATTTCGAAATTTCCGAAACTCCCATATGTCAAAATAGGTTTTGACATATTCCTCCGTTATAATATTATGTAAATAAAAGTATATTTAAATATTATAATTATATATAATTAATTAATTATTAAAAGGTGCGTACTCGCATTTTAATAGAATTAAAAGAATTATATATACATATACATATTACTTTAGTCAAGATAAATTAATAGTTTAATTTAAACATATTATAAAAGTTTATATATATGTATCACTAAAGTAATTACATTAAACAAAACTTCCCGTTTAGTGTTAAATGTGAAAGATTGTGCTCTCCATGAGAGACACGCATTCATCTATAATCTGATTTAACGAAGCGCGTGCAATTGAGCCGGTACGTTAATTTTGAGATTATAATCGTGGGTGAATAGATTCTCGCGATACCCAAGCGAACTTGAGCCGGGGATCTTCGTGAGTGCTTTCATGGTAGATTCACCGTCAAATTCATGATCCACGGTATCCCTGTCATGAATTATGTGACGAGCATAGAATCGAGATTAACATGCCATTTTAAAAGTTTAAAATGAATCAAAAAGATCTAGGGATTTCATGGTGATTGAAATTAACAATAGTATGTTTCCTTATGAAATTATTCGGTGTGAATTACGGCATCCCTCTTCACATCAAATAACGTAATGATGGATCCTAGCATTAATTTGATTATTGGGTAAATAATGTTAATGATTATCTAATAAATAAACTAACAAATAAATTGTTTTCTTTGTAAATGTCAATTCCAACAACAACAACAATCTTCCTCCACCACCACTTCCACTTCCACTTTCACCATAAAATCGTCCTCGATTTTATATCTCAAAAGTTTCATCTCGTAACAGTATTACGAAATTTAACTATGTGGATTATCTGATTAATTCACGAGCTGCTGCTGAAAACCTAAGATTCATTTCGCATTGCAAAATGAGAAAAGGAGAGTTTATATGTAGCATTCATCAAATGATGAGAGGTTACATATTAGAAAGTTTGGGTGTAAATGTGTCTAAGGAATTAGCAGTTGACATAGTATTGAACTCGCTTACTCTTACATATTCTTCGTTCGTATCAGACTACGATAAAGAATAATAAAGACATTACACTCATAGAGTTATGCAACGAACTAATAATTGCGGAAGCAAAGATATTAGGCATTCATAACCCTATTTCTGATACTCCTATCTTAAACATTGCAATGAATTGGGTCACTGGAAAATAGCTTGCCCAAAGTACCTAGATGATGTGAAGAATCACATGGTCCAAAAGTATGGTATATATCCTAGGTACAATTATGATTGAACTTCACAGTGCTTCTATGTCTAAATTCTTGGCTCCTTGATACAGGGTGTGGTACTCACATTTGCACTGATATGCAAGGACTAAGGAATAGTAGGAAGCTGAAGCATGGTGAGCTGAATCTAATCATGGGAAACAGAGTCTCAACTGCTGTCACCATGATTGGAGATTATGAGCTCATGCTTAGTAGTGACTGTTCTATCATTTTATTAGATGGTTGTTATTCGCCTTGCATGGCGCGAAACATAATTCATTTTATGCGTTGTTTAAGGATGGTTTTACTTTTAGTTTTGATAATAAAAATGGTTCTATTTTAGTTCATAAAAATGATGTTTTTATATTCAAAGCTATTCCTTGTTCTGGCATATATGAAAGCGTTGTTTGCGTTAACAATAGAAATCTAATATTGAATGTTGATTCGTCCAAAGGTGTATTGGATAAATCATGTCTATGGCATTGTCGCTTAGGCCACATAAACAAGAAAAGAATCGCCAAACTCCAAAAGGATGGAGTGTTGGAATTATTTGACCTCAAATCGAATGATGTGTGCGAATCTTGTTTACTTGGCAAGATGACAAAGGCGGCATTCACAGGGACTTCTGAAAGAGGCAAAGACTTATTGGATCTTGTACACACTGACGTGTGTGGACCATTCAAGTCAAGCACTAGACATGGTGAAAGATACTTCGTCACATTTACTGATGATTTCAGTAGATATGGTTATGTTTATTTGATTAAACATAAGTCAGAAACTTTTGAAACGTTCAAAGTATTTCAAAACGAAGTAGAGAATCAATTGGGCAAAAAGATTAAGATGCTCCGCTCTGACAGGGGTGGAGAGTATCTTAGTCAAGAGTTCATGGATCATCTAAAGAGTTGTGGAATAGTATCCCAACTCTCGCCTCCTAGAACTCCACAACTTAATGGAGTGTCTGAGAGGAGAAATCGAACATTGTTAGATATGGTTCGATCGATGATGAGTTGTGCAACTCTTCCAGTGAGCTTCTGGGGTTACGCCCTAGAAACAGCAGCTCATATCTTGAACCTTGTACCAACTAAGAAGGTTTCCAAGACACCCTCTGAAATGTGGACAGGGAATCCTCCCTCGCTCCGACATTTGAAAATCTGGGGTTGTGAGGTTTACGTGGGACACGAAACTCATGACAAACTGGAAAGAAAATCAGAGAAGTGTCATTTCATTGGCTACCCTCGCCAGTCTTTTGGATATCGGTTTTACAAACCGGCTGAGAACAAAGTGTTCATAGCTCGAAGATGATTCTTTCTTGAGAGAGAGCTATTATCCAAAGAAGCTAGTGGGAGCAAAATTGATCTTGAAGAGTCTCAAGAATCAACCAATGAAATTGAATCGGAACCTTTAGTTGACACTAGTACTCAACCTGAGGATGAGACTCCTGTTGAACAAAATGATATAACTCCTACCATTCCACGTAGATCCTCTAGAGTTGTTCGCCCTCCTGAGCACCTTGGTGATTATTATGAATACCATATTGCTGAAGGCGATGCATCGACTGATAATGGTTTACCAGTTGATGATGATGAACCATCAAACTATAAGGAAGCTATGGAAAGCCCTGAGGCCGATAAATGGAAAGAGGCTATGGAGAGCGAGATTCAGTCCATGTATGACAATCAAGTATGGAACTTGGTTGACGTTACACCTGGCATTAAAACCGTTGGGTGTAAATGGATCTTCAAGAAGAAGACAGACATGGATGGGAATGTGCACACTTATAAGGCTAGGCTGGTTGCAAAAGGTTATACTCAAACTCATGGGATTGATTATGATGAAACCTTTTCACCAGTAGCCAAGATAAAGTCTATAAGGATATTGCTTGCAATAGCTGCATTTCATGACTATGAAATTTGGCAGATGGATGTGAAAACTGCTTTCCTGAACGAAAAGTTAACTGAGGATGTCTATATGGCACAACCAGAAGGTTTTATCCACAAACAACATCCTAAGAGAGTGTGTAAGCTTGAGAAATCCATCTATGGATTGAAACAAGCATCTCGAAGTTGGAATCTTTGCTTTCACGAAAGAGTCAAACAGTTTGGATTTTCGAGAAGTGAAGATGAGTCCTGTGTTTATATCAAAACTAGTGGGAGCACTGTAGTCTTCCTAGTATTATATGTGGATGACATATTGCTCATTGGAAACCACATTCCTACACTGCAAGATGTGAAGTCTTGGTTGGGAAAGTGTTTTGCAATGAAGGATCTAGGAGATGCAGCGTACATACTTGGAGTCAAGATATACAAAGATAGAGAAAAACGTCTAATAGGATTAAGCCAGAGTACATACTTAGACAAGATATTGAAAAGGTTTCATATGCTTGTGTCTAAGAAAGGTTATCTACCAATGAACCATGGCATAATTTTGACTAAGAGTCAATGTCCCAGCACTGAGTTAGAGCGGGATAAGATGAGTCGAATCCCATATGCTTCGGCTATAGGATCGATCATGTATGCCATGATATGTACTCGTCCTAATGTTTCATATGCTTTGAGCATGGTGAGTCGATATCAGGACAACCCTGGCAATAATCATTGGATTGCGGTGAAATCAATTCTCAAGTACCTAAGGAGAACAAAGGATATGTTCTTAGTGTATGGTGGGAAAGACGAATTGAAAGTGGAAGGTTATTGTGACGCGAGTTTCCAAACGGATAGAGATGACTCGTGCTCACAATCTGGGTGGGTATTCTTATTGAATGGAGGAGCTGTCACTTGGAAGAGTTCCAAGCAGAAGACGGTTGCTGATTCCACATGTGAATCTGAGTACATTGCTGCTAGTGAAGCAGCAAAAGAGGCCACATGGTTAAAGAATTTCATAGGTGACCTTGGTGTTTTAACAAGCATCAAGGACGCAGTGAAAATCTACTGTGATAATGAAGATGCAGTCGCCCTGACTAAAGAATCCAAAGATCACAGTCGAACCAGGCATATACTCAGAAAGTATCACTATGTGCGAAACCGTGTTGAGGAAGGGGACATCATCGTGACTAGGGTATCATCGGATGAGAATCCGGCTGATCCATTCACAAAGCCACTGAGTCGATCCAAGCATGATGAACATGCAAGGACGATAGGAATTAGATTTCAAAGTGACTTGTACTGGTTTATTTATTGAAATTGTATTACAAATATTAAATTGTATGAATGGATGATTTATTTATGGTGATTAAATAATTTGCAAGTGTTCTATCATTCATATAGTATTTAAATTTGTGTTTCATTTTTGCATGTTTAGAACAAATTCCAAAGTGATCTAAGAGATCATTTAAACGTCCACAGTCGATCATTCTCATGGGAATGAGAAGTGAATTAAGATGTCATGGAGATGTAGTAGACTGTTCATAGAGATTGAACATTGCATAGAGATTGCTGCTACTCTCATGAGCATTTAAATGGAGATTTTAAGTGTTGGACCAACCCATGCTCAGAGTATTACCTCATGGACAAATTCAAAGGTAATAGTGAGACGGTAATATCATATAGGTCTTAAAACCTAGATACATTAGTCTCCTAGTATGAGTTCGTGATGCATTGGTTTGCTCCAACGCTATTCGTAAATGGTAGCTATACAGAGTACTTCCATGTGTTATGTAACGATTATGGCAGAGACAGTGTAAGTCGAAGTTTATTCACTCCTTCTTTCAAAAGTATGAAAGAAGAGATATCTTTGGGCCCCCTGTTGATTTGATGTGACAAATTAAAACCTGCGCAGGTCATGACTAAATTGAAAGTTCAATTAGTAGTCTTAATCAGTCATCATAAATCTAGATCAGGAAACATAGTCGTGACTAGAGATTGACGATTGTCCGTGTCTCTAGTTAACGGGATATCGCGAAGTGAAGGACATATGATCACTTATCTTAGGAACTGTATTCTGATAAGATTCAGAGTTCAGCAGCTGCATTATTTGCACACTTTAAAAGTATGCTTGACAGACATTTATAGTTGATGAGATGTCCAAGTGGGAGACTGTTGGAAATGGTGTCCAACGTCATCAAATAAATGGTTTGACTTGGTCAACGTAAATTAAAGTCCTACTGGGGTTGCTCTTGGGGCGCAACCGAACACGAGAATAAACGAACCGGGCTTTGATTAATTGTATAATCAAATGTGTAACGGGCTAGATGGACTGAATAAGTTAATGGGTAATTAACTAGTTATTCAAGTGGGCTTTGGTTTAATTAATAGTTTAATTAAATAGAAACGGGCTTGGGCTATTTGAGTCCAACTCAAATAAGGAAACGTTTCCTTGGCGAAACCTATAAATAGGGAGCTAGAGGTATTGACCTAATACACTTTAAAAACCTTCTCTTGGTTGCTCCCTAGTTTCGGCCGAGCCCCCCTCCCCTTCGTCCGATCGCCGCCGACCGGAACCACCGCCGGCCGTCGTAGTGCCGCCGCCGTACCGCCGCCGAAATAGTTTTCGGTGGTGTTTCGTTTGGGTTTTTCTCAAGGGTACTTTACACTACGTTGTGGTGTATCGTCTCGTTCGTTGTCAACCTCGAGTGTGATCAAGTAGAGGGATTCTTTCTTGAATCCTAAGTTCGTTGACAAGTTCTGGCTCGAACAAGATCGCAAGGATTCGCATCACCAAGTGTTGCCGATGTAAGTGATTTATTTATTTTATTCATAGCTACCTTAGACTCGTAGATCTAAACGATCCTTTATCGTTTCGTCGTTTATCGTTATGATTTGTTCGTAAATTCCGCGACGAACAAAGTGTCGGTAAATTGGTACGAAACCCAACAGCAATGATGAAAACATGTTTAGAAGCTAAACTCTCCAAGTCCAATAATAACATTTGATTTCATATATGCTTCGGATTAGTAAAATATTCTTTAGATTATTATTTATTGCATCTCAAATTTGCATGTGGCCTCTTTAATTTACGTATTCAATTCTATCCTCTATGATTGAAGTTTTACTTTCGTATTTTATATTTTATATCCAAATATTTCTGTTATTATAACATTTTTTTATTTATTTACACATACGGAAAAACAACACATGAAAGAGTGTATATTTGGTTCTATGTTTATTGACTTTTATTCAAAATGCGAGATTTAACAGAAAGCTTAGTCAACTTTAACAACTTGTATAAAGATAAACATAAACATAAACATGAAAATGTACCCCTGAAATATAAATATGATCATATTTGTAAACTTTGTGAACAATTCCAAAAATATTATCTTTTTTTCTTCTATCAGTTTTACAAAATCAACGTTAAATAGGCACTTCTAAGTTAACACATTCCTGCCAACGTACAACACATGTTCACTTCTAATCATTTTAATAAAGTAAAAAATATGTTGCAAAATATACAATTATCCACGCCAGCAATACCTTATATCTCAAATTTCACTTTTTATCTCTAGCTACTCTTCACTTTCTTCGGTAACTGACGAAGAAGAATAGACAAAGCAACTGACAAAACCATGCCAATAGCGTCTTCAAACCAAGAAGACTGACGAAGCAAACTGATGAGCAGTTGGCACAGATTAACCAACAATTTTCGTTTAGGAAAACCCATAAATAAGTTTATCACAAGTTAAAATAATCTGGTACAAAAATAGTGTTTCTTCCTCATTTCAAGATATGTCCAAATGACATGTTATTTTATGACATTTGAAGTAATGGACACCTTATTTTAACTGCAAATGAGAACAAAAAGTATACAAAAAAGATTACAATTTTTATAATTATAAAAATCCAAAGTAGTGTCACCCTCAGCAATTACTTTCCCATGTTCGTTTTTTAATAGTGATGTCTGATTTTAGTTCAATAAATTTACGAGGTTCAACTGTACAGGTACATTATCGACATGCATCATGTTCTAGATAAATTTCATTTATTTATCTACAAGAATTGTTTTTCTAATGACCAATTTTTTGGGTTAACGCTAGGATCAATGTCTTAAAATTCGAGTTGGACTGACCACTCGAACGGGAAATATAAAGTATGTTGAGCCAAATCAACCCAGTAATAATATAAACTGCTTTGAACCGTGCAGGTTAATTGTGAACTGGATTAAACCCATATGGTTGAATGAGCTCTAAATCAAGATTATTTTTTAATCTCTAATTTTTTTTATTCAAATGATTATTTCACATATTTTTATAAATTTAAAGTTTAATGATATTTATATGTTTTAAATTTTGAACATTAACTTTTTAGTTAAATGTTAAGTGTTTTAGATGTCATTCTTTGTAGATTTTGAACTCAAAACTATTGAACTTGTTGAAAAACAGATTTTTGAGTTTTTTTGGATTTTTCTTTTAATATTTGTTTTTTATATTTTAAATTTTCTTTTTACAGTTATGTACTTTTTACATAATTAGTTTATCATAAATACTTAATATTATTGTAATTTGTTTTAACCTTTTTATATAATTAATTTATCATAAATATTTAATACTATTAATGTAGTTAATTTTAACTTTTATTTTTGAACGACAAATCTAATCTACTACTAAATAACCATGTATGTCCACTATGAGATTCGAACCTTCGACCACTAGGATTGAGGGAGTTTGTTTTAATTACTTCCACCGTTTTTAAAAGATCCACCCGTTAAATTTAAAATCCAAATTATCCATAATACATTTTTCATTGTATGTTAAATTACTTTTTTGGCCGTCATAGTTTTTTTTTTCCTTTTTAGCAATTACTAACGCAAAATTAAGTAATTTGCATAGGATGTTAAATAACTTTTTTGGCCTTAAAGCTTTTTGCCCTCAACCTTAAGGTTGTGAGTTCGAGTCTCATAGTGGACATATGTGGATTTAGAAGTAGATTAGGTTGCCGTTAAAAAAAAAGTTTTTTTTGTACAATTACTTTTTTGTCAACAATACTATTTTTTTCTTCCTATTTAACAATTAGTGATCTACAATTACTTATTTGTCCTTAAGATTTTTTTGCTCCTATTTAGCAATTAGTTTGGGAATACAAAGCATTTGAACATCTACCAAAATGGTAAAGTTGTATGCCTAATGGGTGATAAGTCACAAATTTTTATCTTGTCTTATTCATTTTTCGTTATTTTCCCTTTTTCAGTTTTTCCAGTTATACTTTGCTGAAATTACATCTTACCCCCTTAAACTTTAACTTTTTTGAAATTACAACTTGCTACTCTTAAATTTGATGTTTGAAATTTAAATGTTTTCAATAAATAATATTTTACCCTCTAAACTTTATGTTTCTTTGTAACTAAAATAATAATTATGTTTTAACAATGATTTAAGTGTGGAGGTCATAAACCCATAGGAATTATAAAATTAAGATTCCTTAGGTGGATTGGTTATTAAAACCATTGTAATTGTTTTTTAGTCTAGTTTTTTTGCTAGACTCAAGTTTATTTATTTAAGTGTGGAGGTTTTCGGGAGGGTGATGACAATGTCGAAGCTCAACTCGTTGCCTTCTTTTTTGCTGTTAAAAAAAAAGTTATGTTTTAACTCTTCTTATTCTAATATATTTTCTAAAATACAATAGATGTAATTATTATTATTATTTATTTTGTAAGTATCATTATTAATAATTTTCTTTACAACATTGCTTTCAATTGGTTCTAAATTTACAAAATAACAAAATTTTTACCATAAACTTTATGATTTGACATGTCGCGCATATAACCAATTACAGTATAACTGAAATATTTACAGATATAAAAAACCTTTTAGACATAACATGAAAATCACTGAAAAATTGTGTGGGAGACAATCTACTACTTTAAAACATTGGTCAGGATGCCTACACTTTGACTTTATTTTTTTTTTCACTTTGCCGTGCATAAGTTGTTACGACAGCTTAGTTAACCTTTATGGAAAGTATTAATTTCTTGACGTAAAAGGAATGTGCATAAACATAGTTTATATAAAGCTTAGAGGATGAAGTAATGATTTTAGACACGAAATTTGCCAACTTTGCATTTATCATGCATTAAATACTTAATTAATAAACTTAAAAGAAGAGAATTTACTAGGGGTGTGCATGAGGCGGTTTAGGGCGGTTTTAGACTCAAACCGAACTTAATCCGCTAATTTCGGTTTTAGGATTTTATACCCAATGGTTTCGGTTTCTAAGGGTTTCGGTTTTAACGGTTTTTAGCCTTTAACGGTTCGATTTCGGTTTTAAAACCGAATCCACCTCATTTTTAAAATAGATATATGATTTCATGCACTAATCTTCATTTTTCAAAATTAATACAAATTTCAATAACAATATATAATTTGCAGCACTAAGTTCAATGTCTAATAACATTTCAACAATGAATACCATTTTCAGTCTAAATTTAATACTATAAACTTATTTTGTAGCATATAATAATGATTATAATCATTAAGGAACCGTAGTAGATACACTTTCAAATAGTTAAATAGGTCGGCTTTTATTTAACAAATATAAAATTTAAAAATATATATAATACATTAAATATTAGTGGGGCGATTTCCTAATGGGGCGGTTTTTGGTTAAAACCGAAACCGAACCGAATCCATTGGTTTTTTCAAAATCTAAAACCAAACGTCGGTTTTGAAATGGTTTCGGTTCTAACGGATTGGTTGGTTTTTCGGTTTTCATGCTCACCCCTAGAATTTACAACGGGAGCTAATTCTTACAAGACCATTTTTATTCATAAAACTATTTCAACCTAAAGGGAAATAATGCCCTTCCTTTCCTATTACGACATTTTACATTTCACCTCTCGCACTTAGGGTGTGATTGTCCTTTGATATAAAATTGCTATACATGGATAAAAATTGGTCTGAAATAATCACCACTCATTTACAATGGTGATACTATTTGAACACCCTTTAATGCCATATAAACACTTTAATGGAAGTTAATACTTGAAAACTATGATCATAAACAATTAAGTATCATAGTTAATATCCACTTTTCTTTTAATTTAAAGCTGGTGGTTGACGATGGTGGCGGTGAGCGGCAGATGTAATGGTGATGGCGGAGTTAGTTGGTGGAGGCGGATGAGCGGCGAAGTGAGCATTGGAGCGAGTGGTGGTGGCGGAGTGAGTGACAATGGCAATTTAGTTGATTCAGATGCGAGTGAGTTGGTAGAAGTGGTGGTTAGCTAATGGAGGTTGTAAAGAAATTTATTAATTAATTATTAAGAATCAGATTTTAACTATTTTCTAAATCATATAAATTAAAGTTTATTATATTAATTTAACAAAACAATTATTTATATTTAAATAAGGAATCATATTTAACTATTTTCTAAATGATATAAATTAAAGTTTATTATATTAATATGAGTTTTGCTAATGCGTGCCCCATGTGCATATAACCATGGTTTAATAAACTAAATTTTCCTTAAATAGAGTATAATAATATGTATGAGGAGTTGCGTTCAAGGAGATCCATTATTTTTACGAAGTCCCAATGAACAAATTTCAACCATTTATCAATAAGATCTAATTGTCAAGATTAATCACATATTTTATATATTGAGGGGGTATTTTGGTCATTTTAAAAAAAATAAAAAAATTTTATTATTTTTTATTTTAGAATTTTTATTTTTTTTATTATGAAGGGGTATTTTGGTCATTTGGCACTTAAAAAAATTTTCAATTTTTTTTTTTATTTTTTGTTTTATATATTTTATTATTATTTTAATTTTTTTATTAAATTTGTTCATTAAAAAATAATATTTATTTGATAATTACGTGTATGATTTAATCACATGTGTTTTTATTGTAATCACATGTGATTCAGAATGTAATAACATGTGATTCACTATGCAATTACATTATGTGTTATTAATGAAAAAATAATACTTCCTCCGTATCAAAGTAAGTGACACACTTTCCATTTTGGGGTGTATCAAAATAAGTGACACACTTTAAAAACTTCCCTTATTTGGTAAAAATAATGGGACACATACCCACTAACTATCCACTTTAATAAAGTGAAATTACCCTTATACCCTTACTTTTACTTTTAAAACTCATTAATATCACTTTATTCAAGGAAAGTGGGACCCATTCTCCACTAATTATGTACTTTAATCTATTTTAACATCTACTTTAATCTTTTACCTCAAAAAATGTGTAAGCCAATTTGTGTCACTTATTTTGATACGGAGGAAGTATTTTTTTTTTAAATTAACAGTTTTTAAAAAATAATAAAAAAAAATAAAAAAATAATTTTAAAAAAAAAATGAAAATTTTAAAATAAAAAATAAAAAATAAAAATAAAAATAAAAATAAAATAATTTTTTCAAAATGACCAAAATACCCCTCACTTAAAAACTAAAAAATTGAATAAAAAATAAAAAAAATAATTCTTTTTAAGTACCAAATGACCAAAATACTCCTTTATGTATAAAATATGTGATTAATTTTGACCATTAGATCTTATTGATCAATGGTTGAGATTTGTTCATCGGGACTTGATAAAAATGAAGGACCTCTTTGAATGTTTTTCTAAGTATGGGTCATTAATATATTCATGTTAGACTGATTTTACACTTACCATAATTTATAATGAATGTATTTATAATTAAATACGGAAGCATAAAAGACACTTAAAATTTTTTAAGGCACACATTAGAAAACTCTTGTCTTTCAACCCTACTATACTATTCATAGTTGTGGGGCACTGTGTACTTACAGCCTCTACGTATTATTATTATTTGATACGTATAGCTATACGTTAAAAATCCTATTATCATTCCCCTTGTCTTTAAGATTTGTAAATAAATCTATTGCAACTTCCCTTTTCACATTCCTTTTTGCAACGTTCTTTAATTACTAAAGTATTTTTCTTGTATTTTCCCAATTGCAACAACTATGGTATTTAACTATAGCGTATTAGTGTTAGATTATACGTATTGGGTGACCATTGTTTCAGTTGTCACGTCCGCCACCTCACCAACACATCAACTTTTATTCTTGGCGACAGAAGGGGACCGTTATGCATAGTATTAGTACATAGCTGATTAATTATCTAACTAATATTTATTCAAGACGTGTGGAGAGACATTATTCATCAACCTACAAAATCAAATTAATAATACAATTTAAACAAAACAAAACCATAAAAGAATCTAAAAAATAATGACGTTTAAAACATGTCAAATTTCGAATAAGTCATCTTAATATTTAGATAGAAAAAATCTGTATATAAAAGGCTTGTTATACCTATAAATTCCATTCGACCAAGAAATAATACATTATAAGAATCCATTAGATCTCCCAGTATCAATAGCTTTCATTGAGCGACATAAACCACACAATATACCATTTACCAAAATGTTTTGACAACTCTTTTCTACGGGGAACAAATGCATAATATAGGGAGGGGGTGAGCGATAATTATGTCAAACTCTAGTACCACATAATATCTCGTTTGAACATTTAAAATCATAACAAAAGTACATTTTGTTTTGAACAAATTACCAAACAACATGTTCTCGATTAGGCAACTACTACCGCTTCAGACATTTCTTGTTCAACAATGGCTGGTTCAACAGGGTAGTACGAGTAGTGAAGCTCACCAACATCATCACCCGATAGTTTCGTCCATCCACTCGGTCCCACGTGATAAACTGCACCAACAAAAACAAAATTAACCATGGTTAGTTAACACAAGTTAAATATTGGTTGCCTCCTCATACATTATTCCAAAATTATATTGTTGCAATAACAAAAGAATTTATTTTTTATTTAACATGTAGAGAGAAAAAGAGTATACCGCTAGCAACACCGCCACTGGCTCCATCACGAAATGTGGCGTGATAGATGGCTCTTCTAGCCAGCTCAGCAGCTTCATCAACCGACATATCATACTTATACCTAACATTTTTTAAAATAATTGCATTACCAACTACAGAAAATACATCTATTTTCATGAAGGCGAACTAGGTAACGGGCCGAAACGGTTTCAGGTCAGAACAAGTAATTTCTGATGCTAGTCGATCGGGCTGACACTTTTGTCCCATTTTCTTAAATCTTGAAGATAATTTATGTATTAAATTTGATAATCAAGACTACATATTATTAAGATACCAATCTATTCTTTTGTGATGAAGTGATTCAATAAAATGTAAGAGGGTGTTTGGGATTGCGTTTTGAGATAGATTATCTGCTTATTGCGTTTTGAAAACGCAAATAATCTAAAATGAGTGTTTGGCAAAGAGTATGAAAAAAACAATTAGGTTGCGTTTTGGTATGCCGGAATCAAAGAAGGAATGAAATGACACATTCCATTGGAATGAAAAAATATGTTTGCTTTAACCGATGTAATGGAATGGATCATTACTTATGTAATGTGATTCCTTCTCTTTCATTACATATGGGGGAGGTGGTTTTTTTCATTCCATCATGGAATGGAATAGAATAAATACAATTAATTAACATATTTACATATCTAATTTATATAATTTAAAAATGTAACTAAATAATTTTTTTTAGAAAAATAACTAAAGATTGTGTTTTATTTACTATAATATGTATTCTGGTTTAGCCAGTTTTTATTATATTTAATTTGTGTTATGTGTATAAAATATATTTAAAACTTTTATCAATAATATATAAAGTAGAGATAATTTATGCTTAACATAACTTTTTTTATAAAACACTATTTTCTTAGAATAAAAATTTAATTAATATATTACCTATTTTTAAAATTAACTATAAAACATATTCTTTTCGTAATAATGTTATCTAAATATTTAAATCTTTAATATTATTTAGTTATTTATTTTTTAAATTTTATGTTATATATTAACTAATAAGAATGATTTATAAAAATTACATTTAATAACATTTTTCATTCCTTCATGCTAACGAAACATGACAATGCTGTTCATTCCATTACGCCATTCATTCCATCTATCAAACCAAACAGACCCTTATTTACGTTTTGAGGCCTTTAAAATGGAGTTTTGAAAAAGTAGGTTGGGAGGTGCTTATTGTGTTTTGAAAACTGCTTATTTGCATTTTACATATTAATTAAACAAATAATCAAGTTTGCCAAACACTAAATAAACTATTTCAAACAGCATAATCAAATTCAAACACTATTTTTCAAAATCACGTTTTGTAAGCGCTGATTATTCATTTTGAAAACTAAGCTATTTTCAATAAGCAATTCCAAACACCCCCTTAAAAACACTTCCACTCACTTTCAACGGTTCACCCTACTTGACCCATTCCAGTATCAACCATGTTTTTTAGATTTTACCCATTCGACCAATTAGAAAAAAAATGGTAACCTAAATCAACACTCACCCGCTATCTAGTACACCATAAGCATATGGTGAACCAGACCCAACTGAGAATTTTGTTCCCTTAAGACGTCCTCCTTCACTGTCTACATAATACAGACCCGGGCCCTACAAAAAAAAATGTAAAATATTAAGTATTAAAGCTAAACAGTAAATTGATCTTTGATTAAATAATAAATATAAATATATACCTTTTCATCCCATCCTGCAATCATTGTTCCAACTGACAAACCCATTCCACGATAAGAATAAAGAATATTTGCTAGCAACTTTGAAGCACCAGTTACTGAAATCCTTCTCTTGTTCGCCAACTCATGCAAACGACACTGAAATATAAAAAATATATATAAAAATATATATATAAATGGGTCAAAATTGTCACATCTATTAGCAATACAACAGGATTACCTTAATGCCTAGATTTCTGTGCCAAAACTGGCAATCAGCAGCTCCTCCAGCCATTGTACCCAACATATACGGATTAATTTCAATAATTTTCTTCACAGATTGAGACGCTAAAAAAATCAGGAGGGTATTTATGTCAACAATTGCACAATGTTAATAGGAAGTGTATAATAATCTATATTTTCAGTTTAAATAAGAAATAATTACAGATATAGCCTCCCATGCTAGCTCGAGAATCAGCAGCAACCATTACACCATCTTTGAAAATGAAAGCCAAAGTTGTTGTTCCTTTTGCTGGCTTTACCATTTGGATAGAATTCTTCTGGAATCCATCAAACTGAAGCAAGAAAGTGGATATAGTGTTTAGAATATTGATACATTTACTTATTTTTTAATTTTAAAAAATAAAAATAAGAAAATGAGGTGAAAAAACACACATCTGATGTAACTGGAAGGTCAAATGAAGGGGCATCAGAGAACCCATCAGAGAGCAAATTGTCATTTCCACCATAGAGTGGTGCACTTGATTCTAGTCCACTAAAGTCAAGCTTCATGATTTCCACCTACAGACATCAAATTCATAATAGTGTTTCAAATTCTTTAAACAAAAGGTACATGTTTGACAGTGTACAAGCAAAATATGTTATCTCAATAAGAAAATCTCGATTATATTTGCTCAATTCTGAAATAGAACAAGAGCTACAGTGGACTTAAAAGATCAAACATGTCAAATTCTAAATCCCACAAGAAACATATACAATATAAACCTTTTTATCATTTTTGGATCACAATTTGCAACTATAAGGTTTGCTTTAAAGCTAAATCCGATTAGAATGCTAAAAAATGTTCAAATTTTTAAGTATAATGTATTTTTATGGCTAGAGATACAATAGGTCAACAGGCAGTTACAATTGTTACAGATCACTCTTGAAAATTTGAAATCAAGAGTTGCAGGTTTCTTTGAGTATATAGATTATAGAATACAATACCAAAAGAAAATCAAAACATCGGTACTTAATAAAAACACAAACAATACCCAAAAGCATGGCGTCATCAATTAACCAACGAACCATCTAACATGTTAAGCTAACTCAGTGATTAGGCGTCTTAATGTATATTTTCTCCCACCAGCTGAGTAAAAACTAATTGCCTAGTTGCCTCAAAAGTACTTGTAATCATGCCTCTACTTAAAGCTGCTACAACTCAAATTTATACCTAAATCACAAGAT
This sequence comes from Calendula officinalis, assembly GCA_963853835.1. Taxonomy (NCBI): domain Eukaryota; kingdom Viridiplantae; phylum Streptophyta; class Magnoliopsida; order Asterales; family Asteraceae; genus Calendula; species Calendula officinalis. The sequence goes on from OY970822.1 coordinate 53,677,182, forward strand.
TACATATCCTTTTTTTATATTTGATGCCAAAATCAGTAATTTGGTAATACCAAAACGAGTTCATACAGAACAATAAAACAAAACCCTAGATATTGAGACAACATGATTCTGATCGAAATACACAAATGCGTATAATTATCCACATGATCAGATTGAATAGCAACTAGAATCGAAGAATTAACTCGAAATCATACCTTTTAAATCGCGAATTATAAACCAGATCGTTGATACGTTAATTCGACAGAGAAAAAGCTAAATGAGAGTATTTTGAAGGAGTGTTTTCTTGAACAACAATATAACTTGAGATCCGATGTTTTGACCCTGTTTACATGGATCGGTAACCCGGCCCGTTTATATGGATCGGTAACTCGTCCTCTCGTGTGCATTTGGGCTCGGCCCATTTATCGGCTTAAACAAACAATTCATTAACTGGATCAAATATTTAGTTTTTTTATATGAATTAACAAATAAATCCTGGAGTTGGTTGATTGTATCTCTACTACTTTAAACTATTAAATGTGTACAATTGAATCCTAAACTTGTATTAATGGTGAATTTAGCAACTTAGATCTTGAATTCTTACGTTATTTGCTTCTAATTTCAATATATATAGATGAACTTATGTTTTTTAATCCATCAACATTAATAAAAAAAATCAAATCATGTAAGAAAATACGATCAAATTTATGAGCCATATTACTAAATTGAACATTTATGTAAGTTCATGGTATTATGTTGCACCTTTAATAGTTAAAGCTGCACATTTAGTACTTTAGTATAGTAGATGAAACAATCAACTAAGTTTAGTGTACTACTGTACTTATACATTTCTGCCTTATTTTCCTAACGGGATAAATGAGAGACTGAGATCGCCACCATAAATAATTAAAATACTATTTAACCAAATGCAAATTAATGAGGTAAAAAGGCAGACAAGTCTTTTGGCATGTTTATATATCACAAAAAGAAACCAAATGATTCATTTTTACAAATACAGGCCTATTTTTAGAAACTGAAACCTCAGTGACCCTTCTTGAATAATTAGAAAAGTACAGGGGCCAGAAGTAGAATAAAGTTCATTAAATTTGATAAATATTAAAAAAATGCTGGCTATGGGGTTCGAACCCATGCGCACTTATGTGCAGAAGATCTTAAGTCTTCCCCCTTAACCTCTCGGGCAAACCAGCTTCTTGTTTTATTCGCATCCCCCAAATAATAAATACTATCATTTATCAATTTATTTATTTTAATCTACCCAACCCCTGAATTGAAAACGTACAACATGAAATCATAACTTAAGTAAATACACCTAGACTATGAACTTATATTTCATGCGTTCCATAAATAAATATTTACTTTTATATTTTAGTTTGTTACGGAAAAAAAAAACTACTTAGGAATATACAAGGGCATATAACTGCACTTCACGATGATTTTACAAATATCCATATCATTTTTTTAAATTACTATTAACGTACTGTGCATTTGTCCATGATAAATATTACTCTGTATTTAGGTAATTTACCAAATTTCTCATTCTTATATTTATACTATTTTCACAATAAGTATGTTTCTAAAGTAATAGAATACTTAATCTGGAATTGAGTTGAGTACTATATAAGTTAAATTATAGTGATATGGACCGCTACTTGACGACCAATGAGAACATTTTTATTGACATAAAAGTGTGTTGTGATACTCTTAGATTGAGATCTTTTCATGTTGGAACAAATATAAGAGGTCATATACTCTCACATGACAAATTTGTAGGCCCTTTATTGCATGTCAAAAGTGTGTCCTTCAACTTATTAAAAAAAAATTATGTGTTGACATAACCTCTCATGTTAGCTCCAGCGTGAGAAGATATCAGTCTATATTACTCCCTCCGTTCACAAAAAAATTCTCATTTCATTTAGTCACAAGTATTTAGGTAATACTCCCTCCGTCCCAAAAAAAAGTTCCCATTTCTCCTAAAGCTTTTGTCCCACAAAAAGGTTCCCATTTCTCACATGTGGTGGGCTCCACACAATAAAATATTATTATTATTAAAAACTCCATCAATAACATCCACTAATTATCTTTCTCTCTCCAAACCAACCTTATATTTTAATCAAAATAATACCAATGACCCCACCATTAACTATCACCTAAAATCTTGTGCCAAAGGGAAATGTGAACTTTTTTGTGGGACGGAGGGAGTAATTAGTAGTAGGTTCTTTGGTATTATTTTTTGATTAAAATATAAGGTTATTTGGAGAGAGAAAATGTTTTTAAGAGATAGTTAGTAGTGGGATTCATGATAATAATATTATTTTATAGGAATGAAAATTTTTTTTTGTGGGATAAAATTTAAGGTGGAAATAAGAACTTTTTTATGGAACGGAGGGAATACTACTTTGCACAACAATGGTAAACTTAGTTTTTAACTTATAATTAAGTTTGCTATATTTGTTCTATTAATAATCTTCTTAGACATTTAAATAATACTCACATGTAATTTTCTAAGAAAATCCCTAATGCAAGCTTTTTTCTAATACTTTTTACCTCTGGAGTAGGTCAACTAAAGGTTTGTGACCTTCTAGCAAAAAGCTTTTTAAGCAAAAGCTTATATTTTTTAAGTCTTTCCTAAGACACATAATAAGTTTTATCTAAATCTATATGCATTAGAGCAAAAGTTTTTTCAAAAGCTTATTTATCAATATTGTGTGAAATGTATAGGTATTAATTTTAATAAGTCATTGCAATGATCGACTTATGCATTGGAGATGATCTAATAAGAGTAATGATATTTCTTCCTACTTATATGATCATGACAAGTGTCAAAATCAAATAATGATATGAGGAAAGAGAGTTAGTAGATAACAGATTTCAAATTTAGAAGTGAGCAGTCTTATGAATAGGAAGAAAAATTATGAAAAAAATACCATTTATCTTCTAAGAAATAAGTATGAAAAAATATCATCTCTTCTAATAAATAAGTACACGCACATACAAAGTGTATATGCGTATCTATGTATGTGAACTAAATTTTGACTAAAGATCTAATACTAATGTGAAAACCTAAAAAAAGACCCTTCTAAAGTTGGATACAAATGTCATGGAAATAATGTGGGTCGTGTTCCAATCATAAACTTTCATGTGGGATCACATGAATTTGATGATCGAAACCCTACTATAATTTATGATATAACTACCCAAATTTATTTTCTTATTAAATTCAAAATTTATTATTTGTTTATAAATAGAGTTTTTGTTAATTAATTGAATAATAATAGCCGACTAAGTCATTTAACCGCCGAAGTGCTACAAACATAGGTTGGTCCTAAAGTCCAAACCTTAAAATTCCGAAAACATTAAAATGAATTAATTGTTTTAAATTGACATATATATATTAAAGTATTCCTTAAATCATGTATTGAATATTTATGTGCTAGAGAAAATTATCATATTTATGTTGTAAGTAAAGATCCTATGGTTTTGCTATTCAATCATTCCGGAAATAAATGAATATATTTGTAACAATTTGTTAAGTCTTAACTTGATAGCAGCTGTTATTTTATTTTATATCAAATTAATATCACATCAGCTAATATTTTAATTTACAAACATATCAATAATATTCAAATCTTCATTTTGTATATAAAAAGCAAAGCTAGTAACAGGAATACAGAGTTTTCTGGGTGGTGGGGGCCAAAAACCTAATTATTTTGTATGTACTATAGATGTAGGTGTGTGTTATGATGGTAGGTGATTAAAAGCACATTTTGTTCCATTTTATTGGCACATTTAATGCAACACAGATTGACCATAAGAGAGATTGTTCTTTTATTTTATATTGCTGTCAAATAGTATCTGCATATATAATTTAGAGTTAAATGGCAAGAACGGTCCTTGTGGTTTGGCCAAATTGCATATTTGATCCTTGTGTTTCATTAAGTGCAAGCGCGGTACCCATAGTATGCATTTTTGTGCACTCATGGTCCCTCCGCCCCAACGCTGTTAAATATGTCCGTTAATTAGAGGGCATTTTGGTCATTTCAACAATTTGATCCCACCATCCCTATCCTATCTCTTTCCCCTCTCTCTGCACACATACTAAAACACATACTAAACCCTAAAACTAAAAATCAAAGACACACATTACACTTCCAACCATCTTCGTCTTCAATAGCCAAGACCCATTTTGATTTTGATGGACATTAGAGACCAGCCCAACAAAGAAAACAAAAGCAATTCCGATTTTGATGATCACAAGAGATCAGACCCATTTCGATTTCGATTTTGATGGTCATTGAAGAAAACATGCCGCCGCCACCAGATCACCGTCTCTCTCTCCGGTGAAAGCACACTGCCACCATGAGATCGCCGTCGACAGATCTGGAAAATCAGAGGAAATTGAGGAGAAGGCGGTGGCTGGAAAATTAGAGGAAGACGGAGATGAAGGCGGTAGGGAGATTAAATCGCCGGAGATTTGATTCGATTTGAATAAACCACTAGAGAATAAATCGAAGAAGAATACCAACGGCTGTAGGGAGAATAACTCTTCTTCTTCTCTGGGTTTCCGATCTCGGTTCTTCATCTAATGTTCGTGATAACGTAAGATGTTCAGGGATGTATGAATAAACACATAATGAAGTTTTGATTTCGCAAATCCATTGGAGAGAAGGGGAAATTAAATTTCTAAATATCGAATATGGTTAAGTTCCCGCAAATCGAGATGGTTGTGTTTGTAGAGTCATGATCTTTGGGGAAGAAAGACAATTCGAGAGTACCTTGTGCATCAGTTGTGGTACAATTGATTTATTAAATAAATATTATTAATGATAAAAGAGTTAATTAATTATAAAATATTGAAATGACCAAAATGCCCTCTAATTAACGGACATATTTAACAGCGTTAGGGCGGAGGGACCATGAGTGCACAAAAATGCATACCATGGGTACCACACTTGCACTTAATGAAACACAAGGACCAAACATTCAATTTGACCAAACCACAAGGACCATTCTTGCATTTAACTCTATAATTTACGATAAGTTATGTGAGATTAACACGCGGCAAAATGAAAGGAGAGAATAGAGAAAACTAATTGGCATATGTAAAAATTACTTCAGTAAATCTTGTACTAAATGTCTTATTTACACTATTTTAGCTTAATAATTGTAAAAGAAATCTAACATTTGTACATCTATAGTGATTTTTTTAGAGTTAACATAAAATATTATTACAGATAGCGCTTAATAATATTATTCTGTAATCATGAACTTTGACTTATAAGTTTTAACCAATTAAGTAAAAAATTGCAAATCAACTATAGATATTTTTTTAAGAACACTCGAAGGTCAACATGCTTTTTACCATCATAATTTTAAGCAACAAGGATTATAACCTCCCGCGCGTTGCGGCGGGGTTATTTTGTAATAAATATGATACGTTGATATTAATATAAACTCTAAATTTTTTTTATTAAACGTGTGAAATTAAAATTACAAAATATTGTGTCATATTTAAAAGATTAGGGTCTATTTTGTACATTTAGAAAACTTCAACTCAAATGTATTAAATTAAAAAATTGACTCAAGCAGTACTGCAGTAGTATAACCTCGCGCATTTTTACGTAGTATCTTTGTTGATTATATTTTTATCATTAACTTCACCCACATTTTTTGTCATATAACCTCACACCCTTTTTATGAACAGTATCCCTGGTATGAGTAATGTATATTACAAGAAAATTATTAGTCCGCGCGTTGCAGCGAGATTTAAAAATATATATAATGTTCAGAGAAATAAAACCTCTTTGATATTGAAAACAAAAAGTTCAAGGACAAAACTTAACTAAAATAAAAGTTTAAGGGCAAAATTTAACTAAAATAAAAGTTTAGGGGCAAATTTTAACTAAATCATTTGTTAGTTAAATGAGTATTAAAATTTAAATAAAACAAAAGTTTAGGGGGGTTATTTGAAAATACTTTATGAACAGTACATGGTGAATTCTTATTGTATATATATCAATAGATAATATAGTATTTCAAACTAAGATATGTGGGTAAAAACATTTATAAGATTCCATCATCCATGTTACTTTTGGTTCTATAAAGTTAATTTCTATCACATAAAACATAAAATGTTAATATGTTAACCAGATACGTGACATTCACAAAATGGAATCAGATGTTAATTAATAGCTCAAATAATAAGATATACTGTGAAATAGAGATTGGCAAAATGGAGATAATATTTTTTTTGAACGGTCGGTCGGTTAGTAAGTTAGCTATTCGAGTCAAATAATTACATTCACAAAGGGCAGTATGTCTTCTCTCGAACCCTCCATTTATAAAGAATAAACCCTACCACCTATTCACCTGAGAAAAAGTCTTCGGTAAAACTCGAACCTGAGACCTTGTGAAGGAAACTCCCAAAGGTTTCCCTTGGTGACCAGTTATGATTTAGACACGGGTAAAAGCTCTTAAATGACTTCATAGAATTCACATGTTTGATTTTTCCTAGATAACCAAGTACCAAATGATCATAAAATATTTCGTAAACAATCACGACAATAGTGAAATAAGTGTATGAAAAGCTTAAAACAACACAATCAATCCATAAGTTGATGTTTGATGATGAATATGGAGGAGAAACTAGTGAAGATGGTTAGGGCTTTAGTGAGAGAAATAAGAAAGAGAGAGAGAACAAATGCAGAGAATGATTCTTTGTTAATTGCAAGAGTTGGGGAATTAAGGTTTACACTATGGTTTATATACCATGACCTTAACTCCCTAATTAGCTTAAGCCTAATCCTAAGCCTAACTAATACAATATGCAATGTTACACATTTCCCCCTAGACTATTCATTACAACAAAATAATACCTAACAATCTCCCCTTTGTAACAATAGTCTAGGTTGCATATCTTTGAAGTCTTCGTTGTTTGTAAAGCTGGAGCTGAGTATTAAACGTTGAGCACTTTTTTTGAAAAATCAGCATCAGCTTTTGATCATCGGTGATTGATATACCTTTAATTGGCTTTTCAATCAATATAAAGTATTCCAGAAGACTTCAGGCAAATCGACGGAATGTAGACCATAAATAGAGCGGTTAGCAGCGGAAGTCCTTTCTTGAAGTTGTGGCGTTGTCGATTTGCTGCTGATCCTTGGTTCCTGATGTTTGTTGAAGTTGTAGACGTGCGGTATATTGATTTGATTTGGATTTTCTGACCGTTGTTGATAAAGTTGGAGTACGGTCATAGAATCCCTTATCTGATGTATTGACTGTTGTTGATAAGAGTGGAGTACAGTCATCAGATCCTTTATCAGACATAGTGACTGTTGTTGATAAGAGTGGAGTACAGTCGTCTGATCTTCGCACAAGAAGGTATCAGGGTAACCCAGGATCACATAGATTGCCTGTTTGCACAACAGTTACAGAAACTGTGTGACCTACGTTCAGTGTTGGCATTGATGTTAGCACTGGTAGGATTTCCATTCAATCATCGTGGAATACCAATATTTTTGGTATCACTATGAACGTTCCGGCAATATCCCAAAGATATGCTTGGTAGAGTGCCTGTGTCCTAGAGAAATTTAATTCGGTTCTAGACTCTATACGTGGACAAACGAAGGCGAGGACTGGAGGTGGGTCCTCTTTTTCAATATCAACAATCTCCAAATGAGATGTCGATAGTGGATGTGGTTATCTCCGTGATTTTGAAACAAGTACTTTTTGTACTTGAGTGGTCAGTGGGGGTGTAAGATTCGTCCCACATTGGTTGGAGAGGGGAACGAAACACTCCTTATAAGGGTGTGGATACCTCTCTTAGCATGAGGCCTTTTGGGTGGAAGTGGTCCATACCAAGAACAAAACCGTGCGCTGGTGGGCAAAGCGGACAATATTGTGCTACGGGGTTCTGGGATGTTACAAGTGGTATCAGAGCCAGACCCGGGCCGATGTGCACAACGAGGGCGTTGTGTCCCAAGGGGGGAGAATTGTAAGATTCGTCCCGCATTGGTTGGAGAGGGGAACGAAACACTCCTTATAAGGGTGTGGATAACTCTCTTAGCATGAGGCCTTTTGGGTGGAAGTGGTCCATACCAAGAACAAAACCGTGCGCCGGTGGGCAAAGCGGACAATATTGACAATATTGTGCTACGAGGTTCTGGGATGTTACAGTTTTAACGCCTTAATTTTTTCTTGTAATATATAATTTACTTTTAATTAAATAAATTACTTATTATTTACTTATTTGAGAATTCATGGCAATTACAAGTTTACTTAAGTAACATTCTAGACGTAGAATCCCGAGTCAATAGCTTAACCGATTTCTCTGAATTCCGAGGCCGGCCGATAGGCCAAGGCCTCGAGCTACTTTCTTTTGACACTCGTGACCACTTCCATGTGCATTCTTCCTTTCTTAGTCCGAGCCCAAGACAAGTTCGGCCATCTCTGAATACGGACTAGGACTACTTGATTTCCCATTAGTTGTTTTCGGTCCAAGAGGAGCCCCCAAAGGGTCATGCTGCGATTGCCGTCTTTGAAGCCCAACAAGTTGTGATCCACCAATTGGAGGATTTGAAGCCTGTGAATTCTTCCTTGCTCAATAAGCATCGAGTAATTTAGGACACTATTCAATATTGACTACTTGCCATCAACCGAGATTTCCCTTACCTTCACTAAAATTCCTCTTAACCCTAATCTCTAAGTAGGGGTGAGCATTTTAACCGGAAAAACCGAACCGAACCGAAAACCAACCGAAACCGAACCGAAACCGATCCGATAACAGATTTTGGTTCGGTTTTCGGTTTATGAAATATGGCTATATCGGTTTCGGTCCTTATCGGTTTCGGTCCATTTCTTATCGGTTTTTAACCGAACCGAACCGATAACTAAGCTCATACAACAAAAAACTAGGATACCCCTCAACTACCTCCCCCATATGATAGCCTCGTATAACTTGTCCATATCTCTTTTCTCAATTTTAATTATTTTATTTCCTAAAACCCTTTGGTTTCCAAAAGACTGCTCTTACTTCTAAACTTCATCGTCGATTTTTTGTTAGAGTGTTTATTTTGAAAGTTGGTCACTTGGTCTTTGCATTTGTTGTGTTGAAAACAATTTGACGACTTGATGACTTCAGAGGTTAAATCTGGAAAGTGGAAAAAAATAGCAAAAAAATAGTTTTGGAGCTTATTGGACCATATCGGTTTTTAGACCGAAAACCGGAACCAAAACCGAACCAAAACCGAAACCGATAAGTATTAACGGTTCGTCCTTTCTTTTGGAGGTTTTCTACCCGGTGAGAAGTTCTATATAAAAGAAGGAAGCAGGTCTTGAGGTGAGGTGGCGGATAAAAGGGGCAGGCGACAAGAGATTGGCTATTTCCGGCGAGGTGCTTGAATTATTTAAGGAGCGCAATGTTTAAATAGTTGGGGCGGTTGGATAAAGATCATCACCGACCCACGATTGTTAAGCTGCTGAATGTGACATTAAGGTATGAGCATGCAAGTCAAACATGAGAGCAATATCCTTTGTTTTTCTTTTTAAAAATCAAGAGTCGGTGTATGTGATTGCTTATGGTGGTTATGTTTATTTCTTTTTTCTTTCCTTCTTTTTTCTCTCATCTTCTGTTCGAGCGTGAGAGAATCAGCCAAGGAACGATCGTGGTCTTGGTGGTGCCGGGGTGTTCGTTTTCGTGTTTCTTGCGTATTAATTCGTAGGGTATAATCTTGTGCCCTTTTTCTTATAACTAATTAGAGTTCTAATCTGTGTTTTGTGAAGGATTCGGGATTTGTTATGATTACTGTTTATTCATTTTTCCTGGGGATGGTGGTTGTCGAGTTTGCCAATAAGATCACATTATCGAGCGTTGTTCGTTTTGTCGTTTATCTATCGGGTCTAGTAAAACTGTTTTGAGAACCATTCGTGATTGTCTTGGTCGGTGTCATAGTGGCTACTGATTTTTGTTAAGTGTCGGGTTAAGGGTTGGTTAAAAATCATTGTCGTTTCGGCTAAACATTTTAATAACCGAAAAAAAACCGGAAACCGAACCCGTAGGGTTCTTGGTTTCCCAAACCGAATAGCTTTCTCAAATAAACTAAGAGGTTTTTGTGAATATGAACTACTGTGATAAAAAGTAATTTTGGGGCAGTCGGGTGCCTCGGGAATTAACGAGATGATGTCGAGTTTGTTAAGTCGGGTTTCTATGTAAATACATTTTCTGGCATATTCTGCCCAACGTTTCCGGGCCTGTTTTAACCTGTTTAAACTATGTTTCTGGATTTTTGGCCCGATATGGTCTCTAGTTTTATGAGTCCTCTTTCCGTTGCCGCTAACGTCTCGTCAATTTGATTTACAGTTTAAAAGATATCCCGGTTTTCGTAAATTGTCGCAAGAGATTTCGCTGTTCAGCTATTCTGTCTTGTGAGAATGTTTAGAGCCCTTTCTGTTTGGATATAGCTTCCGAGGTCTTCTGTCAAATTTTAGTCCTCTGAGTCATTTAGCTACTGTGAAAATTTGAATAAAAAACAGTGTGCGGTTAGTGTGCGGTTTCAGAGTTATAGCCGTTCCCGCGAAAGTGCTGTGTGCTGTTTAGTTTCTGCTCAAACAACCTTTGAGTCTAATCCTAACCCGAGCTTCCTTGTACCTTGTAGGACCTTCTAGGACTTGTTAGAGACGCTCTTCTGTACCGGGGATATTTAGGAGCATACGTCTATTCGAGGTTGGTAATCTCCCTATAAACTTGTATTTACTTTCGATTCATGATTATGTGCTATGTGTTGTGAATTGTCTTGTTGATTGAGCTTGAGTATTGATTGTGTGATTTATCTGAGTTATCTGTGATCTGAGTTATCTGGAGACTGAGTTATCTGAGTTCTGAGTTCTTGAGTTAAAACATTAAACATAATATACTTGACTTGACACCGAAGAGCACTAGTGTCAGATGTTTGTCTTCACACCGAAGAGTACTGGTGCCAGACATTTTGACTCAACACCGAAGAGTACAGGTGTTGAGCCTTGAGGTGTGAGGCGGGTCGAGGTTGATCTCTCGGCCCAAGTCACACTAGCGCGCTATATAAATTAAAATATGAGAAATAAAATCTTAGAAATAAATTTGAGTAATTGAGAATTGAGTAGAGTCTCTAGGGATCACTTATGTGACTTGAATTGTTTGTATTTATTTGTTTATTTTGATATTATTCACTCAGAGGTGGCTCACCCCAAACACTCCCTCCCGTTTTGCAGGTACTAGCAAGGGCAAAGAGAAGGTCAATGGTTGATGAGCTGCGTTTCTATTTTTATATTTATGGATTTGGATTAAAACATTATTTCGAGTCAAGCATGTTTTGTTTTAAAAACCTTCAATTATTCCGCATTTAAACCACGAGACGGTTTTATATTTTTACTTATGAGTTTGGACCTTTGAGTTACTTGTACTTTTGAGGGAAAATGTAATATTTTATTGATTAAAAACTTTTAAATTTCCACTGATTTTTGGGATGTTACAAGTTGATATCAGAGCTCTGACTTGAGAAAATTGGGTTCACAAGGGGTGGATTCCAAACTCAAGTCGAAGCACGAGTTTTCAAAATGAGTTTTCAAAAGTGTTTTTAAAATGAGTCCAAATCCAAATCGAGAAGCAGCGCATCACAACGACCTTATGCCTCTAGTACTTATTTATTTATGAGTTATTTAATTTATTAAAAACGTCGCGAGTGACATTGATTACTAAGAGAATAAAATAAAATTTACTCGAGATGAGCGCAAATTGTACGACTATATATGTACTGTTGCGAACTATTTGTTATGTGGATGGTAGGAGGATGGGAGATCGTGGAATTTTTGAAACTGCTCGAAACCATGACAGGGGTAGGTGCGGATAATAATAGAGGGCCCCTATTATTATACGCACATGACTCATGCCTATGTTTCGAAAAGGATTCAAGGAGACCATTCGTCAAGCATCTGAGTATCATTAAAACTCTCAATTATTATATATAAGTAGATAATAAAATCACTAAAAGAGATTTATGAATAACAGTGCAACCAATTGAATAAGAGAATCATCAAACACGAATTGATAAAGAGTTATCAAAATATGTCAATAAAAAGACTAATAAGTCAAATCGAGTTAAATTCTTTAGATGATCTAACTGCGTTATTAATAAATCGAGGGCGATTGAGCAATCGTCAAAACAGAGTAATCGAGAAAATGGGAAAGAGGTAAAAATTCAAATTAATAAGTAAGTTTTTAGAGAATTGGTTGATACTATCGTTAAATTGAAATTATGAGAAAATAGAGAAAATAAATTAAATAAGAGAGATGAATAATTCGAGTGATAAAAAGTTATCAAAACGACTCAAGAGAAAGTTTAATAAAACAAGTTAAGTAAAAATCATTAATGATAATTTGTTAATGGGAGTAATGAGAAAATATGTTAATTAATTTGAGAATAGAGAACAATGATTAAGTAAAATAATGGAGAAAAATATAATTGGTATTATTGAGAAGTCATTGCAACCAAGGATGATTGAGCAATTGCTCAAAACGAATTAAATAAAGAGACTATAGTTATAAACGATTGTTAAATTGAGTCAAGAAAGATTGTTAAATGAAATGGGAAAGTATTGAATAACTTACTTGAGTAACGAGTAAATGAGGAACTCATTAATGGAATAATCAAATGAGATTTGTAATTCGTAATTAACCATAAACGTTAACTAAATTGCGTTCGTTGAATTTGAAGTACTAATTGAGAAAAAGCTGTTTATGAATGTCTTCGTGGTGGCCTTGATTTTACTAAAGATGACGAGACGATATCGTTATGATCAATTAATGGGACTTGGCCGGAAAGTGTTCTTGCCTCTATCATTAGCTTTTTTTATACTTCTTACTATCAGATAGTGTCCATAAATCTCATAATAGGTCCCCAAAGAAACCCTTTACTTTTTTGAACCCAATCGCTCTTTTGATTTTGGAATTTTTTTTTATCAATATACTGTTTCTTATACACATACATCTCCATTATGGAATGGAGAATAGTAATATTTAGGATTCATTAAAAAATCAAGAATACATTCCTGGGAGAAAGCCTTCCCGTATTGGGCACTAATATTTTTTTAACGAAAATTTATAGAGTAAATTTTTCATTTATGTAACTGATGGGATAAAACATCAAATATACGGAATAAATACGGATTACTAATTGAGGGAGATGAGAAACCCAAAACGAGTTATTTAACGAGTTAAGAGACAAGAGAAAATCAACGAGAAATATTCACTACGAATGAAATGAGAATTCTATTTAACGATAAAATTGTTACATGGTAATAATAATACCAAATACGCTATGAGTAAGCAAAAATGAGGATTTAAAACTCAGATTTGAACAAAAAAAAAAATGGCGAATGTGTAGCGCGAAATAACAAATGGTGGTGCTAATATGTGTAATAAGTTTGATTTATGAGGAGTCTTAAAATGAATAATTATTTATGAGAAATAATTATGAAATTATTAAAGAATAACAATTATGATTGAGGAAACCTAATAAGGATACACGAATCCATGATAATGCTAATGAGAAAGCTAACATCCATTATTAAGAGATAAACATTTAATGAGTAGGGGTATGAGAGGGGCGTAAAGAGTATACATTGGGACCTACTCACACATGTGCATAAGAGTTTAATTATCGAGTAATTTAAATGAAACGTTAAAAGATGTAATAAAAATGAGAATCAACATACTGAACTATCGAGTGTTCGTAACGAATTCTATGAGTATAGAATATGAGCTTTTGAGTACCAATTCCAAACTCGGGGACGAGTTTTCTCCAAGTAGAGTTGGGTAGGATTAAATTAAGAGAATAACCAAGAGAAATTTTTGTTATTTATAATTGTTATGAGCATTTGTGTTCGTATAATTGGCTAGAAAGTTATAAGAGTGGTGAATTAATCAAGAAATTGTTCTTGCGAGAATATAATGAGATAAAAAGAGATTATTAAATATGAGAATTTAATATGAATTATTCCAAATCGAGTAATGAGAATGCTATTAATGAGTCGGTCATGAATAAATCGCCATAATAAAATTAAGAGGAAAAAATTTATAATTATCGAGAAACCAACGAGCTATAAGAAACTAATAAATCAAGTTAAGCGAATAAATTATTAAAATAAATCAAATGGAAAATTTTTATTATGATCAAATATTAAATTTTAACTAAGGGGATTGTCAAGTTAAAGTATTAAATTGAATGCTATCAAATATTGTGTTTTATTGAGTAATTAAAAATCAAGAATAGTCATTAAAATGTGCAAACGAGAAAAAAAAATATATAAGCGTATCAAATAATAAAATTATATTAAAATACCATGATTCCAAATCAAGAAAACAATACATATATAAAGTAATGAGGAAACTTTATATTGAGAACGAGAAAATAGCTAAGTAATTTAGTGCATGAGAATTATCGAGTTGATTAATTAACCAAGTGAAGAGAAAATATTAAATTAAAGCGTTTGAGACTTAAAAATAAATGAGATTAATGAGTGGAATTTTTGGACAAACGGATCAAGAGACGATTCAAATGAGAATAAAGCGAGAAAATAATTAACGAGCCAAATGATAAAATCATTAATCGTGTTGATAAATGCCATTAAAATGAGTTGAGCGAGTAATATTAAAAAGATCTAACAGGAAATTGTTAGATACGAGTTAACAAGAGAACTAATAACGCGACCTAAAAAGGAAATTATATGTTCTTGTAGCCTAATAATTAAATTTGATCACGCGAGGGATTGCAAAGTGTGAGAAAATGGACATTTTGTGCGACTTGTGATAAGTTGTTAAGCGAGATTTGAGTTAAATTGATAATAAGCTTGCGTTGAGTTAAAAACAAGTTGTGGGGATTTGAGGTGAATGCGTTTGAGTATATGCAAATTGAGTAAGAGGCATGAGTTGCCTACTATATGAGGTTTATGTGTGATAAAAAACATTTATGTGAATATATTGTCTGATAGCGGTGTGAACCGCTACATTGTTTATTTTGCTTTAAAACAAATTTATGTCCCTTAGAGCAGGGGACCTTGAGATATCATTCTTGGCGGAAATTGAAAATAATATAATTTTTCTGGTGTAAATTATGTAAAAGTTATACCTTGTTAGAACTGTGCGAGGGCCGAGTATGATTGCAAGCACGAGTTGGACGACCGAAAACTGCGCTAAGATCAGCTGTCGCCACGTTCCAAACCATAACAAATCTCCAAGTGGAGTTGAATCGGAGATTCAACGCAACACCAAGCGCTGAGTGCAGCAACTGTGTTTGGCTACGAGAGCAAGAAGACGCCTTTAACATAGTATAATGGGTTATTTTGTGATTTTATCGACATTCCTTTCCATCGCTAAACCGAGATCCTTATAGAGCATTTCGATTTTTATTCCTTTAGCCTTATCGTCTTGCGCCACCAGAGATGGAAGAATTGTATGAGTAGTTGCAAGAGCCGGAGTTCATTTTGATCGCGTAAGTCACCCTGAAGAATTTCTCTTTTTATTCATAATCTTTTTCATGTCTTCCCCCTCGAAGATGTGTGTCGTTAACGAGCCTGTGATTGATACGTGGGATTGCTACCCTGAACTTCTTCTGAGCCATGACTTCGGGGACGAAGTCTATTTCAAGTGGAGCTGAGTTGTAACGCCTTAAATTTTTCTTGTAATATATAATTTACTTTTAATTAAATAAATTACTTATTATTTACTTATTTGAGAATTCATGGCAATTACAAGTTTACTTAAGTAACATTCTAGACGTAGAATCCCGAGTCAATAACTTAACCGATTTCTCTGAATTCCGAGGCCGGCCGATAGGCCAACGCCTCGAGCTACTTTCTTTGGACACTCGTGACCACTTCCCTGTGCATTCTTCCTTTCTTAGTCCAAGCCCAAGACAAGTTCGGCCATCTCTGAGTACGGACTAGGACTACTTGATTTCCCATTAATTGTTTTCGGTCCAAGAGGAGCCCATAAAGGGTCATGCTGCGATTGCCGTCTTCGAAGCCCAACAAGTTGTGATCCACCAATTGGAGGATTTGAAGCCTGCGAATTCTTCCTTGCTCAATAAGCATCGAGTAATTTAGGACACTATTCAATATTGACTACTTGCCATCAACCGAGATTTCCCTTACCTTCACTAAAATTCCTCTTAACCCTAATCTCTAAGGCAGCCGTCGAGCAGCAGGCATCTCCACTGCGTTTTTCTTTCAGCCGTCTCGTCCTTTCTTTTGGAGGTTTTCTACCCGGTGAGAAGTTCTATATAAAAGAAGGAAGCAGGTCTTGAGGTGAGGTGGCGGATAAAAGGGGCAGGCGACAAGAGATTGGCTATTTCCGGCGAGGTGCTAGAATTATTTAAGGAGCGCAATGTTTAAATAGTTGGGGCGGTTGGATAAAGATCATCACCGACCCACGATTGTTAAGCTGCTGAATGTGTCATTAAGGTATGAGCATGCAAGTCAAACATGAGAGCAATATCCTTTGTTTTTCTTTTTAAAAATCAAGAGTCGGTATATGTGATTGCTTATGGTGGTTATGTTTATTTCTTTTTTCTTTCCTTCAACTGGTGTTATGCATACAAGAGGGAATTGGAATTTCAGCAGCTTCTCATCTTCTGTTCGAGCGTGAGAGAATCAGCCAAGGAACGATCATGGTCTTGGTGGTGCCGGGGTGTTCGTGTTCGTGTTCGTGTTTCTTGCGTATTAATTCGTAGGGTATAATCTTGTGCCCTTTTTCTTATAACTAATTAGAGTTCTAATCTGTGTTTTGTGAAGGATTCGGGATTTGTTATGATTGTTGTTTATTCATTTTTCCTGGGGCTGGTGGTTGCCGAGTTTGCCAATAAGATCACATTATCGAGCGTTGTTCGTTTTGTCGTTTATCTATCGGGTCTAGTAAAACTGTTTTGAGAACCATTCGTGATTGTCTTGGTCGGTGTCATAGTGGCTACTGATTTTGGTTAAGTGTCGGGTTAAGGGTTGGTTAAAAATCGTTGTCGTTTCGGCTAAACATTTTAATAACCGAAAAAAAACCGGAAACCGAACCCGTAGGGTTCTTGGTTTCCCAAACCGAATAGCTTTCTCAAATAAACTAACGTGGTTTTTGTGAATATGAACTACTGTGATAAAAAGTAATTTTGGGGATGTCGGGTGCCTCGGGAATTAACGAGATGATGTCGAGTTTGTTAAGTCGGGTTTCTATGTAAATACATTTTCTGGCAGATTCTGCCCAACGTTTCTGGGCCTGTTTTAACCTGTTTAAACTATGTTTCTGGATTTTTGTCCCGAGATGGTCTCTAGTTTTATGAGTCCTCTTTCCGTTGCCGCTAACGTCTCGTCAATTTGATTTACAGTTTAAAAGATATCCCGGTTTTCGTAAATTGTCGCAAGAGATTTCGCTGTTCAGCTATTCTGTCCTGTGCGCATCCTTTCTGTTTGGATTTAGCTTCCGAGGTCTTCTGTCAAATTTTAGTCCTTTGAGTCATTTAGCTACTGTGAAAATTTGAATAAAAACTAGTGTGGGGTTTCAGAGTTATAGCCGTTCCCGCGAAAGTGCTGTGTGCTATTTAGTTTCTGCTCAAACAACCTTTGAGTATAATCCTAACCCGAGATTCCTTGTACCTTGTAGGACCTTCTAGGACCTGTTAGAGACGCTCTTCTGTACCGAGGATATTTAGGAGCATACGTCTATTCGAGGTGGGTAATCGCACTATAAACTTGTACTTACTTTCGATTCATGATTATGTGCTATGTGTTGTGAATTGTCTTGTTGATTGAGCTTGAGTATTGATTGTGTGATTTATCTGAGTTATCTGTGATCTGAGTTATCTGGAGACTGAGTTATCTGAGTTCTGAGTTCTTGAGTTAAAACATTAAACATAATATACTTGACTTGACACCGAAGAGCACTGGTGTCAGATGTTTGTCTTGGCACTGAAGAGTACTGGTGCCAGACGTTTTGACTCAACACCGAAGAGTACAGGTGTTGAGCCTTGAGGTGGTGTGAGGCGGGTCGAGGTTGATCTCTCGGCCCAAGCCACACTAGCGCGCTATATAAATTAAAATCTGAGAAATAAAATCTGAGAAATAAATTTGAGTAATTGAGAATTGAGTAGAGTCTCTAGGGATCACTTATGTGACTTGAGTTGTTTGTATTTATTTGTTTATTTTGATATTATTTACTCAGCGGTGGCTGACCCCAAACACTCCCTCCCGTTTTGCAGGTACTAGAAAGGGCAAAGAGAAGGTCAATGGTTGATGAGTCGCGTTTCTATTTTTATATTTATGGATTTGGATTAAAACATTATTTCGAGTCAAACATGTTTTGTTTTTAAAAACCTTCAATTATTCCGCATTTAAACCACGAGACGGTTTTATATTTTTACGTATGAGTTGGGACCTTTGAGTTACTTGTACCTTTGAGGGAAAATGTAATATTTTATTGATTAAAAACTTTTAAATTTCCACTGATTTTTGGGATGTTACAGGGGGTTGTGCATTGCATCACTGGGTCCATGATGTCTTAATCGGAAAGCAACATATGCAATCCGATATAGATGAGGCTACCCGGTCATTTGTTCGGTTTTGGGAGGGTTTTCCGTTTTCTTTAACCCTTTCACACACGCTCCTCACTCAACTCACTTTTTCATTTTCAACCACACCCTCGTTTTTGTTTTTACCATGTGATAAGCTGATTTGCACCCCATAATTTATACCCCCTCTCAATTTTTTACATCAGCGCACCCCAATCAAGATCCCATGATACTTGATTCTGCTCACCTAGACCTAGGACCCTCACTTTTTAGTTCCTATATTGTCGGTGGCTCCGGGGAAGATAATGCTGGGTTTAGCAGATCATAGGAGTAATTTGAGAGTGGACTATTACGCTCATGTGCATTTTAATCAGCTTTCAAAAGATGTTTCAATTAAGGAGTTTTCACATGGATTTTTCTTCGGATTTTGATGTAATTCCCGTAAAAGTTGTTGCCTGACTGATTGTGGATTTTAAGGCACAGCAACTTGTTCTTTTAAGGTAATCCCGAACTCACATAGAGTGTCCGTTAGCACACGGTATGAATCGGTAGTCGTTTGCACAACCGTTGATTCAAATATGTGACCCGCGTTTAGAGTTGGCGTGATTTTAGCTCTAGCAGGATTTCCACTCGATCCTCGTGAAACATCAGACTGGGATGCCACTACAGGTGTTCCGATGGATTCACGGAGATCCATATTTGTAGTGCAAGTGTCCTATATTGGAAGGTTCTTAAGGGTGAGAACTATACACACTGTGCATACAAAGAGACTTAACCCGGGGAATGAGGTTATTATGATTCAATACCGACATACTACGAATGAGTAGTCAGTGGCTTTTGTGCTACGTCCCCTAATGAAATGAAACAAATCCCTATTGAGAGGAATTTGAGTAGTTGGTGGTGGCGTGCATTTGCTTTACTGGGCCAGTAAAGTCTAGTGAAACATCCAACGCATGAATGATCACTCATTTGTATGGTTGCCCGGTTTGTTAATGGTTTGGATGCACTCATAGGTGTGTTTTCTTAAAGTTATCATGTTTTCACATCACCTTGCACTCACCTAGTGCTATACCCTAGACGTATACCCTCACATTTACCAGTTGGCAGAAAAATATTTCCCTGGGAAGGTAGGCCGGATCTGGCAAACCATGGGAAGGTATTGTCTTGTGAATGATTTTTCGTTTAATTATTCAGTTGGGTATTTTTTGTTTTGAATTTCTAAATTTTCTCCCCCTAGAAATACTAACTCTCCCCCTAGAATTAATATTTCTCCCCCTCGACAAAACAAAGATATGAAGAAGTTGAGTTTTGTACGCGTACCTTAAACATCGTCGGAGGGTTGGAGAAGAGTATTTGCGGTTAAATTTGATTGATCTTTTTGCTTTCTGTTGATGATCGGGTTATGAATCTGATTTGATTAGAAGCCATCTTCCATTGAGAACCGGGTTTCAAGCTAAGGTACTTGAAAGCCATTGCTTTGATGCTTGGGTCATACACTGGAGTGTGTAAGAGCCATTCTGATGAGGCTAGAGTTATACACTGACGTGTGTATAATTCATTTAATGTTAATGAAATTCTATATATATATATATATATATATATATATATATATATATATATATATATATATATATATATATATATATATATATATATATGTAGAAATAGAATTTGAAAATTTAATTTTATTTAAGATAAAAGCAAATTTAACAAATTAAATATATATATAAGATAAAATTAGAATTAAAGGGAAATAAAGAATTTGAAATAATGATCCATGGTCGAGACATGGTAACTATTCCCAAATATTTATCATGAGTGTTGGATTGAAGAGCTTTGTTTCCAGTCATTTGCCTTGAACAGCCCAAGTCAAGGTATCTCAGATTCTACATAAAACAATTAAAACATGTTTGGTACACAATTATTTATGGGTCCTGAACGATTAGTGACTGATGTTTATATAGAATTATTTTATGATGAAATTAGAGCTTTGGAGAACTGCAAAGAGGCAGTTCAGAAGTTGTGGATTTAACGACCCATTGTAAAGATTTTTCAGAGGATTGAATAATCCAATGAGAGTTTTCATTTTTGATCCAGTTAAACTTTACAAACGTTGAAGATTTGGTGGGTGTTTTGTTGTCACATTTTGAGGAACCTGAAGATTTTGGCTTAGGTGCGGAATTTCCTCGAGAAGATTTGCGACGAGAGAACGAGTGGGTATCAGAGGTTGGTGGGTTTTTGGGAAAGAATTTCGGTTGTTTTGAAACTAGAGATAATGAAATCTTTTGATTTGATTTTGCTAGTTTAGTGACGTATGATTTGCATTGATACGGATAGCACGTTTTGTATGTGATTATAAGTTTACCAGATTTATAATATACTACGTTCTTATGAATACTGCAAGGTGCATCAAGTCTTACAAAAAAAACGTTTATCAGTTTGAGTTATCTGTTTCTTTGTAATTTTATCAAAAAAACTTTTCGTTCCAGATTGGTCAGTTTTAACATACACATCACCAAAATCAGGAGAGTATCGGACAAGACGATAAACGGTAGAATCATAATCAGTTTTAAAAGCCGTTAAGATAGTTTTCTTGGACTTCTTGGCTCTTGTGGCTCCATTGGGCTTCTTGACCTTCTCACTCCGAGACTCTAATTTACTATTGGAAGCATTTAAGACAGGTGAATTAGAGTTTCTTCTCAAGATGATTGGAACTGGGTTAATTGGTGTCGGTCCTAATACAGAGGATTTAGAATTTTGAGAAATAGTTTTGTTCGTTTTAGGTGTTAATTCTAAAATGGTGTCCTCTAAATTATGTATTTTGTTTTGAAGATTTTCTTTTTTCTTTGTCAAAGCTCTTTTGAGTTTCATCAATTTCAGATTCTAACTGGACAATTTTCTATTCTAAAATTAATGTGGGAACATAAAGCTTTGGCTCTTTGATTTGTTTTAAAATTTGGTTTTCAGGAATGGAGAATTTAGCTGGTGTGATGATTGGAAAATATTCATTGTGTTCAAATGTCGCTTTCTTCTTTTCGTATGTTGAGTTTAGGGCATCATAATTGAAGCTAATTTGAGCATATTCTTCCTTTTCCCGGTTGAACTTTTCAACTTCTGCTTTTTCATCAGGCATATGAAGGAAGCTTTGCCAGATTCCCAAGTTCATGTAATCGTAGTTATATAACGTTGGAAGAACATCTGCAGCTTTTTCCAGAGGGCGAGTTTTTTCTGCTCCAAGACCCACTTTTGGCTTGTACGATCGGAACTCTTTTGGCTCGTTGAATTTTATCGTTTGTTCAGTATGATCAGCTTTCACAATCGTTTGCTCCAGTTTTGAGATGTGTTCTTCAGCATTTTCTTTTCTGACAGTGAGACTGTGTATGGTTGCTGATTGTTCATCGATTTCCTTTTTAAAATTGTTTGTTATGTTTTTGATTTGTTCATTCAATTTTTGAATTTCGATGTCAGCCTTCTTCAACTGTTCTTGGTAGTCTTTCATCTTGATGTCTGCTGACGTCATCCATGTTTGCTCTCTATTTAGTTGATTCGCCAAGTCATTTATCAGCTGCTTGGAGTCGTCTTTAACACTTGACACCGTATTCATGGTTTTCAGGTTCGAAATTTCAAGGTTTTTTGTATTAATAATGTGATTTAGACGATTGACCTCACTGGTGTGAGCACCATGAAAAGATGACAATTGTTGTTGTAACTCTTGTGTTTTTTGATTTGAAATGTTATTTTGATTGACTTGAGGAACAAGAGTTTCATGTTGACGACGAAAGGTTAAATTTTCTGCCTTTAATTTTGAGATTTGTGCATTTGATTCATTGGTTGTATTAACTTGTGTTTGTTGACTATTTTGTAATTCAGAAATTTGAAATTTATAAGCAGATTTTGACGTAGACAACTGATTTTGTAATTCCTTATTTAATTGTTCAAAGGTTTGCATTTGTGATAATTGAATGAACATTGACTTAGATCTTTTAAAAATTGTGCCTTTTCAGTTTCTAAATCAGTTATTTGTTTTGTCAACTGGGCTTTCTCGTCAATTTCAAGTAAAAGATTTTCATTAAACAAGGAATTATCTGATAATTCAGTGTCTGAGTCAGATAGAGAAAAATCAAAGGAAGAAGAGTGTACCTCATTTTCATCATTCTCATGAATAACAGTGTCTGGATCTTCCTTAACCTTCTTTGTTTGAGTGGCCAATAAAGTTTGGTGTTCTCCCCGGAAGTGAACAGGTGGTTTGGTATCCGATCCGATCGACAATGCTTCTTTTGAAGCCATTTTTTAATAGTTAAATTGCGATTACGACGGGGTAAAAAATTTGAAGTTTGAAAAAGTTCTCGGGTTTTTAGAGGTTCTCGGGTCGAGAAGTGTATTCGGGTCGAGATCGAGTTTATGGGTCGAGATCGAGAAGGTTTTCGGGTCGAGATAAGTTCACGGGTCGAGAACAAATTTCGGGTTGAGAAGTGTTCTCGGGTCGAGATCGTGAGTCGAGATCGAATCAGTTACAGTGGTCAAGATAAATTTTGAGTTTGAGATAAATTTTTGGTGTGAGATATCTCGGGGTTTGAGATACCTCAGAGTTTGAGACAAATTTTGAGCTTGAGATAAATTTTTGGTGTGAGATATCTCAGGGTCTTAAGACAAAAAATGTTTGGTGTGAGATATCTCAGGGTCTTGAGACAAATTTTTGGTGTGAGATATCTCAGGGTCTTGAGACAAATTTTTTGGTGTGAGATATCTCAGGGTCTTGAGACAAATTTTTGGTGTGAGATATCTTAGGGTCTTGAGACAAATTTTTTGGTGTGAGATATCTCAGGGTCTTGAGACAAATTTTTGGTGTGAGATATCTCAGGGTTTTGAGACAAATTTTTGGTGTGAGATATCTCAACGTGTGGGGTATCTTAGACTTTGGGTGTGGGATATCACAGACTTGAGACAAGTTGTGGGCTTGAGATATCTTTTGGTATGAGATATCTCAGGGTTTGGGATATCTCAAGTTTGAAGATGTCTCACGGTGTTCTTCAAGAGCTTGAACGAACAGTGAGTACCGAAGTGTCAAAAACTCCCACAAAATTGATCCTATCATCTTCAATACTTAACCAAAACAATTGATTCTTTTTGCAAACTATTCTAAAATCGTTTTCCTTCAATCCGTTCCAATCAATTTTACCAAAAACAAACCAATCAATCCTTATTTTCGAATTTAAAGAGCAAAAAGTTGAAAAACTCAAGCTTCCATGGTTTTTTAGAAAAATCACTGATTCATGTTCAAAAGTGACTGGAATTGATTGAAATTTGATACTAAACTTAATAAAAACAATATGAGAACAAGTTTAATCCATAAAAACACACAAAACTACCTCAAATTCGGATTTTGATTTTTGAGCTCTTTTTCTTCAAAAACCCATTTAATCTTCACTTCTTGAATGCAAACTATGATTCTGGATCGATTTCTGAGTGAAATTATGCTCTGATACCAATGGAAAGGCTTAAAACAACACAATCAATCCATAACTTGATGTTTGATGATGAATATGGAGGAAAACCTAGTGAAGATGGTTAGGGTTTTAGTGAGAGAAATAAGAGAGAGAGAGAGAGAGGGAGAGAGAGAGAGAACAAATGCAGAGAATGATTCTTTGTTGATTGCAAGAGTTGGGGAATTAAGGTTTACAGTATGGTTTATATACCATGACCTTAATTCCCTAATTAGCTTAAGCCTAATCCTAATCCTAACTAATACAATATGCAATGTTACACATTGCCCCTAGACTATTCATTACAACAAAATAATACCTAACAATGTATTTATCTTATTGTACAACAATAATTGGTTTGGTATTGCATAAATTAGGATTTTGTCAATTTTTCACCAATTTCTCTAATTACACTTTTGACTTATATATATCTGTTAGTCAATTGCTCTTTCATATCCATGTATTTTTGCCAAATGTAAAGCTGGTAAAAATGGTATATTTACAATACATTACTAGAATAAGGCCCCTGTTCCTACAGATTTTTTCCTAGGGATAATTTCCCTATGAAATTCCTACACATTTCCGAGGGATTTCCTAGGCAATTCGAATAAAAAAACTTCCTCGGAAACCCCTCGGATTTCCGAGGGAATTCAAAAAAATGCGTTTTAAAAAAGATTCCTCGGAAATCCCTCGGAACTTCCGAGGGATTTCCGAGGGAATTCAAAAATGGAGTTTGAAAAAGGATTCCTAGGACCACCCTCGTAAATTTCCTAGGGAATTCCTAGAGAAATCAAAAAATTACGTTTGAAAAAAATATTCCTCAAAAAACCCTCGTAAATTTCCTAGGGAATTCCTAGGGAACTCAAAACATTAAGTTTGAAAAAAGATTCCTCGCATATCCCTCGGAAGTTCCGAGGGAATTCCTAGCAAAGTTTAAAAACATTACATCTCCTAGGAAATGTGTAGGAATTTCCTAGGAAATTAACTACTTTTTTTTTTAGGTACAAATGTCGGTTTTTTCATTTCATATTTTGTTAAACTTCATTATATATTAAATTCACTTGTATCACCAACTTATATATGTATACATACACATACATATACACACATTCACATACACTTGCATATAATTATAAAGAGATAAACATGTTTAAAGCAATGAGTTCTATAACGCATACACATGTATGTATATGTATATGACGTCTAACTTGATAAGATGAATGTTCTTCACGTATAATGATGTTGTGAAAAGCGTGGAACAAAAAACTGATGTATAAAACTTTAAAAACGAAAAACCAATTCTAATTGTTGGAAATCCGTAGAAAATGTGTAGGAATTTCCGAGGGAACTTAACTTGAGTTCCAAGAACACGATAGATAGAATGATTATTTTGTGTCAACCCAAATTTCATTTTATGAAGGGGTAATTTGCTTTTATGAGTTTACAAAAAATTTCTTGTGATATAATGAAATAGTGTTACCACATGTGAATGTAGGAAAACATCTAATTGATGCAAATAGCGTATTTATTTATTGTAAAACACAGTTAATTTACAACTTTTGTGGTCAGATTGTTGGAAGAGTAAGCAAGAAGAAGAAAGGTAGCAGCGGATTTATGGGGGAAAAAGTTGAAGACTAAAATGATGCCATTGGCCAAAACAAGGTTTTTAAAAATTTTTGTTCTTTATACGATTTTAAGACGATGTTTGTGTTTAAACTTATGTTGGATAGTTTTAAGACTTGTGTTTATTGTGGAATAAGTTTTGATCTTTTTTGTAACACTGCAAATTTAAACCCGATTTTTTTTAATAACGGGAGCGTATCATTTTAGAAAATACAACTTCAAATATAATATTAATCAAAGCATCAAAACGGTTTAACGTGTTACTATAAAAACGGCTCGATTATAAAATACTATCAGAGCAACCATTGGTCAACAATTCCTAACAACCACCCCTTGACTCGCCCATCAACCGAACCTGCAAAAGAGTCAACGAGTGAGGGATTAGCTTACAACTAAGTGAATGAACTTAAACAAACAATATATAATAGAACAACCGATATAAATTCACACTTTCCCGATTAGTTAAATTTGAAGAGCAACGGCGGTTCGGCCGAACCTTAAATCATTGTCGGCCTAACAATGATAACCGATAGCCTTTTACTCAATGACAGTGTGTATACCTCCTTAGAACAATCAGTGCTTCTAAGGATGATACACCGTATCATTAGTAAACATATGCTCAGTAGAATGTTCCAATTACTGAACTCTTCCCCAATGTGCACTTAATTAATTACCGAATTAATTATACCGAAGTGTGGACTTGTAATAAAAATTACAACCAAAAAACTGCACCCGAAAATGTTCACGTCGCGAACTCAATGTTCACGACCCGCGAATATCTTCACGATCACAACCCTAAAATCTCTGTCGAAGGTTCGCGTTCGCGAACTCAAGTTCGCGTCGCGAACTGCCCAGATACCAAAATCCTGCACTTTTTACCAAAGTATCAAATTTCTATCCAAATTGTACGCATACAGATTGAAGGCTAAATCCACTCACCCTACAACCGCAATCCTTCCAAACTCAGTTGTCTTATATCACTGAGTTTGCTTCCCAATTCCTGCACATAAAATTAATACCGAATTAGAATCGAATTCCACCAATTAAAGATAACAAGATAAATATGGTAAAAGGTTCTTAATTGCATAATTTTAACATGACCAATACACTTGTAACTTATCCACCTAAGAAATGGTCATACCAACATCTTATTTGCATAAAGGTCTATCAACCTTTATGCATTTATCCCAATTATAATTCAAATGGGTCAAATTTACCAAATCGACGACCAATTCTCACAAGTCTCAACAACTGGTTTTATTATGCTACTATATCATAAATAATGACTAATTATCATAATTATACTTCTAAAGTCAAGTGTAAACCAAACAATGCATTCTAATCCAATTTTAGCAAAGGAGGCCCAAACGGGTCAAAATCATGTAATTTCATCATAACACTTTCCAATTCCAAGAACAACATATCAACTAATTCGTTGAAAATAGTTCTACCAGTTCTGTAAATAATATGGGTTATGTATAGAATTCGACTATATATATATATGACCTTAAAAAAACAAGGTAAACGCTAATGAATTAACCATATGATGTACATAACCAAATGCACACAAATTTATAATTCTAATATTGAAATACACAAATGACCTTAAAAAAACAAACTAAGGTAAACGCTAATGAATTCACCTAAAATTAAAATAAATTTTTTAAATCAGAACTTGTTTTTAGTGAACTATATTCACCGTCGATCGAAAAATAAAATACAGATTCACGATCGATAGTATATAAACTCGATGATATGCCCTAACTAACATTTTTTTCTTAATTCTTTAAACGATAATAGAAAAATCAGAGTATACATAGAGATTATAGACATCGAGAATATAGAGAGAGATTAGATAAATACCTTGAAAAAATAAAGAAACGTCGGTCTATTACAGCTTCTCTGATCGATCCGAATACACATACATATGTGCATATCGAAATGAAGACACTGTGTGGAGATTATCTCAAGGGACGAACACCGACATATGTGCGCATCAATTATTTTAACAGGTATGGAGCAGGAGGAGGCAACGATCTTGAGAGGAAACAGATTAGGGTTTTCAATGGGTGATGTAGAAGAAAACGTGAGACGGTTTTGACAATGCGGAGAGAGAGGGGGGTGATTTTCAAATGAATTTAAATATAATTTTTTTGTAACATTACCATCTTACCCTTTTAATTAATTTTTTACCAAAAATATCATTTGAAGTATTTACAAAAATGGCACAATTAATTTCAACCATCAATTTTAAAATCCAATGGTATAAGATCGGGTTCTACGGGTTCTGTATATAATATGGGTTCTGTATGGAATCCTTCACTATATATATATATATATATATATATATATATATATATATATATATATATATACATATATATATATATATATATAGGGTCGAGTTATATTGAGAACCCTGATTTTAAAAAGAACTTTGAGAACTCTCTAATTTTAATCCTAGCCATTCAATGATCAATCTAATGGTTGAAAATCGGGAGTGGCATATATGTAAATAAATACCGATTTTTGTCCAGGTAATATAGATGTATAAGGGTAATTTCGTAAACCTAAATACATGAAATCATTTAAATAAATAAAAAAATGGAAATATCATTCATGTTCCCCATATCACGCAACCTCTCCCTATATTTACGTAAATGATTACCCCAGTATCCAAAATTAGTTTAAATCTTTATAATTGTATATACGAACGTCGACGGTTTATTCTCACCAAAATCTGTCGAAACAGGTACATGATTCCATCCTTAATTACTGATTGTTGCACATTTGCAATAAGTTCACGGAAACACATCGAGCACAATCTTAGGTTTTTTCAAAGCTTTGACGGAAAAACCTTCATCAGGTTACGATCGACGACAAATGGCAGGTAAATGTTTGATTTAAACTAATAAGAAGACTCACATATGTGTTTTTTGACTTGAATCATAGCTTAATTGAGTTAAAATGGGTATGGCGGGATGAATGTTCTAGGGGAAAGGGGGAAAATTGAAAATTTAATTTAACTGATGTTACACGCAATTTTTAAAAAAATTTGTGTTGCCCTTTTCATATAATCATAACTGAACATCGTGATAATCATATATGTTTTTTTTATATTTTCCTAACTGTTGAAACATGTTTGGGTAAATTTGATGCTGAAACAATAAATTAACTATGTTCTTCCTGCCTAAAGGTTTTACTAGAAGTGCAAAAAAAAGGGGAAGAGTTACTGAATCGGAGGAGGATGTACGGTCTAATTCGACAAAAAAGAAAGGTAAGTATAGTATAACATATATGCATATATAGTAGTACTAAAACACTAATGTTGATTGATTTTGTAGTTGCAATTATTTTTTTACTCAATCTTGCACATATGTAATATATAAATCAAAATAATTGAGAATTCTGAATGATTTTAGCTTCGATTTAGGTTTTCACGCTGTACTGAAGTCGAAGGTTAACGTACTTACAATCGGCGAACAATGTCAGGTAAATACTCAATTAATACTCCTAAAAGGGTCGCATATATGTTTTCTACATCATCGTCAACTTAATTTTGTGAAAAAACAATCATGGCAGTAATAATATGTGACGGAAATTGGGTAAATGGGAAATTTCTAGCGAGATTCATACATGCAGTATATAAATGATGGGTTTTTTAAAAAAACGATTTTTTTGAAGGGAATATAGCTGTAATTAGTTCAATACGAATGAAAATTAGAAAAAAATATAGTGATGGTGTACGAATGGCTGCGGAAATTCTGGAAAATGGGGTGTCGGTAAGAACATACATATTTATTGTTAGGGTTTTGGTTTGTAACATATATGATTTTTTAGAAGGTTTAACATGATGAAAGTTCCTTTTTTAGTTGTATTAATGTCGAACAAATTTACACGAAGGTGAAATTGAGTTTTTTTGCAGAACTATAATTTTAAATTAGCATATATGATTATTTTATAAAATATAATATAAATGCTATTGTTGTTGCGTGAAGGTGTGACCAGGAGTGGTAAGAAACGTGAAAGAGTCATTGAAGATGATGATGATTTTGTAATGAGTAGGTCATCTACAAAAAAAATGTAACTAGGTAATTTAACATATATGTAAAATGTAGTAATGTAATTGTTATTGAATATGGTTTAGTTTTATTTTTCTTGATAATTGCTTCAATGTAGGTGCTACGAGTAGTGGAAAACAAAAGAAAACCCGAGTGAACAAAGATGCTGTACTAGCTAGTTGCTCAAAAGATAAAGGTAATCAGTAGAGAACACTAGTGTAGTGTGAACTAGAAATATCTTTTTAATTGATTTGTATATGTTTTTTTTTTTTTCAGATTTTGAGATAGATCATGTTTTTACGTTTACAATTCTGAGCTGGTCATCGGAGATTTTAAATGGCAAACGGGGAGGTATAAAAAGAGTGGTGGAATATATGTGATGAGTTGCATGTATTAATCATTTTCCGGGCAAGATCTAAAGAAATGGAATTGTGGTTTGGTAGGTGACAATTCTAGGCTGTTGAAACAAATAAATATATTGAAAACAAGATATGCAACAAGGATAATGCTTTCAGATTGCAATCTTAAGAAAGATGAGGTGAAAGCAAAGATGTATGCTATGAATTAAGTTGGGTTATTTTGATTTCGCTTTTGTTAGTAAACATATGTATGTTTTGGTTTTTTTTAAAGACAATTGGTTTTATGTTTTGCTTACTATGATTATGGATTATGTGGGTTTTTTTTTTGTTGGTAATTGAATGTTAGATGTTTATTATAAACATGTGTTTATCCTACAGTTACATATATGTTTTGTGTTTAACCTATACGATGAGTTTGCATATGAGGAACGTAACATGTATGCTACATAAAATAGTACTCAATAAGAACATATATGTTACCTTCCTTCGAAAATACTTATTTCATATTAACCGTATGTAAGTCAAACTCGAAAATTATAAATATAAAATTAAAGCACAGTGTATATGTACTAATAACAGTAACTGAAAAACGTTTAGATAAGTTGAAAAAAATTACATTAGTATAAATTTTTAATCAGAACATGCATGTATTTTCGACACATTGATAGTAAACATATATGTTTATGCCCACCAAAAGTAAAAAGAAAAATAACTTATAATGAAATTAAAATAGCATCACAAAATGGTATTATTTTCAGGCAAAATGTTAAACGCATGATAAGGTGATAAAAACCAGTATAGAAATAGTTTTTTCAATAAAAAAAAATAAATCCAATTCTTAAGATAATGTAAACAAGAAAATGTCTAATTCAAAAATAAATCAATCTTCATTCGTCATCCGAAACCCATTCACCATCACTTGAAGACTCGTCGGATGGATCATCATCACTTCCTTCATCCACAAGGATTTCTTCAACAACATGGCGTCGTCTACGAACTTCGCAACATCAGCATAAGCTTTGTACATTTTAAAACCAGCTTCAAAAGATTCAAAAATGGGCCCAATTTTAGGTTTAACATCATCGGAGACTCTTGGAACCCAATTTTTCGACCCTTTAGGAGAGTTGTATACATCATCAACACTAGTATCCGAATCATCTAATGATTGATCTGCGAAATCATGAAAAAATAATACACGGTTTATGAGTTACGAAAACAGTTTATGTACAAAAGCAGACGAGCACGTTATATATTGACCAAAAATATAATACTAAACACATATGCTTCTATCTAAAAATACATTCTGAACTGAAAAACGACAATATGTTTCAAAACAACACCACCATTACATAATAAAACTCAAATCAAAACCATATGGTTTTTAAAAATACGTAACAATTAAAAGGACAAAAATGATAGAAACACGAAAAAAACATTAAAACATCTAAAAAAATTACCTTCGTCATTTAAATTTTGTTCTTCATGATGTTCTTGCAGCCTAATATCCATCACATCATTTTCGACTTCCTGCATAGGGACATCTACAAGCTCACCATCGATTGAAACATTACGAGATGATCCTGTCTCTTCACCTATAACCATTGTATCCGATAATAAATCTGGATTAAAAATCGCACTAAAAACCAAAAAACGGCCGTCTTCAACAACACCAATGATAACCCAGAAAAAATATGGGTAGTAATTGCTAAAAAGGAACGTAATAGATTTAGAGTAGGATATGATATGCACGTGATTCAGTTACAAGGATTAACAAATATACGATGATATTAGATCCATAATTGTAGGGCTATTTTAAATAACTACCATATATGGATAAATCAGTTTTGATTGCTAATAGACTAAAGTACCCCTACCGAATTTCTCTAATAAAATAAATGAAAAATAATCTACTAATTTGTGATTGGCTAATTAGGGTTCTCAAAGTTCTTTTTAATTTTAGAGTTCTCAATATAATCCTTCACTATATATATATATATATATATATATATATATATATATATATATATATATATATATATATATATATATATATATATATATATATATATATGCGGAAGCGATTCCAAAAGTAGTTAAGTTTAAGCTACGAGTTTAAGTCCGGTATTAGTCCCAAAACAACCATAATTGTTTAAACGGTGTCACTTAACGAAATGATTCATTTTACAAAACATATCCAATTGAGTTTGGTCAATCATCCCGTCCAAAGCACCGATCAACCTGAAAAGAGTCAACGAGGGAGGGATTAGCACAAAGCTAAGTGAATGAATATAATCTACAAATTCTGTAAAGCACAACAAGCAAGCATAAACATCTCCACAATCGAAAAGCCACATAACCACATAATCACTATTTGTTCAAGAAGCTCGGTGGTCCTGTAGGAGCCTAAAACCATCGTCGGCCTAACGACGGTACCCGAAAGCCTGTACCCAACTCCCCGGTAAACCCCCTTACATATAACATATACAGGTAAGGTCCGAATACCATATGAGTCGATACACTATGCCCATACACTGACTTCTTAAACCTCGGTTGCCCACTAACCGAGTTGTTACCACGAATGAAGCAAAGCCTCTTCACATATGTGCACATAACCTAATTAACTTAACACAATCAAATAGGTTCCAAACAAGCAAGTTAGATACAAAAATTGCGTCGAAAAAACATCGCATAAAGAAAGTTCCACCACGATCCCCAATGTTCGTGCTGCACGAAGAAAGTTCGTGTTGCACTAAGAAGTTCGTGATACGAAATTTCCATTTCGCGACACGAACCCTCTTCGTGCTGCACGAAGAACTTCGTGCGGCACGAAAATGAGTTTCTGTCCGACTTCGTGACACGAACATTCCGTTTCGTGGCACGAATGCTGAAATCCTGATTTTTTCACTACAAGTATGCAATATCTAACCGACTGTAACCAAACACAAGTTGGAGGTTAAATCCACTCACCGTAACCTTCAATCCCGTAACTCGGTGAGCTAATATCACTGAGTCTCCTTCTCGGTTCAAGTAACAAGTATACCGAATTAGTAACAAATCCACCGAATTGCCACAATCATCAAACTTAACAATTAAGAATGCAAGACTCATAAAATACACATTTTATGGCATATGCAACTAGTCTAATGTTATCAACATCTCATTGGGTCATCTATGACCATCTATCAAATTATCACAACTAGTTGGCCCAAACGGGTCAAAACCCGAACATAACTATACACTTTCAAAACTCCACCAACTAGCACACATTCACTACAACTAACAAGTCATAATCATGTAACAACTCGTCAAGTTCATAACTACCAACAATCCAAGCATCTTACTTCCAAATTACTAGTTCATCATTCTAACCAAAAACATCCAAACACTAGTTAGTTATTCCATCAAACAGACAATACTTGATTTCTCAACATCCATAACTTACTAAACATGTTTCCTCAACCTAATGAACAATTCCAATCATTCAAACATCAAGAAATCCAAGGTTTGCCAAAACCCTCCTTCAACATCCACCATTAATGGAGGTTGAAGGTGATTTTCACCAAACCTTGCGTCCTTTCAACAATCAACCATACATTACATGTCAAACCTTGCATAAACACATAGAACAACATCCATAGGAAGATTCTATTAATTGGAGTTATGTGCACAGATAAGTACACGTGTCATCGTGTCCAATGTTATAAGGCACTAAAGGGTCACACCACTACACACCCAATAATGGACAACCGAATAAAGTAAGTTGTGTGGAATAATTAACTAGTTAAATTAATTATAAAGAAGAGAATAAATAATAATAGTCTAATTATTATTTGTGAGGATTGTTAAATATTAGGTTAAGTATTTAACGGACAGTTAATTAATAGTCTATTGACTAACTAGTAAAAGTCAAAGGGTTTAAAGTGTTAATAGGAAATTTAATTATGAGATTAATCATAATTAAAGTCCAAGGACTTAACTGTAACTTGAGTCCTTATAGATAAAGCCTAATTAAGGTTAAGGTTTTAGGGTTAATCACTTTACACACATAATATCCTACACCCTCCCTCTCTCTCCCGTTCGTCCGATCGGAAACAACCCCAAAGGCGTTTCGGTTTTGCTTGTTCGAGTTCGACGAATGACACACACACACGAGTTCGTGTGTTGCTTTATTGGTACAACGCGGTCTTGCAACGTGTCCAGGTGGTGCAGTAGAGGTGGATCATTCTTTAGCAATCTAAAGGTAATGTTCTTCATCTTATTCTTCTTGTGATCCCATTGTTTAGTAGAGATCCAGTAATGTGGGATTTAAGTTCCGCCATGTGAATCCTACAAGGTTTTCCTACAGATTCATCCATAAAAAACTAGAAATCACAAAACCTAGTTCAAACCATAACTTCAAGAACACCAATAACAAGTAAAGGAGAAGGAGTAACTTACTTCTAGGCTTCTTCTACACAAACTCTAGTATGATTTCGGAATTTAGGGCAAGAATCACCACAACTAGCTCAAGAACAAGAAGATAAACTAGAGAGAGGATTTTGGAAGATACAAAATGATATGATAATGTGGATGTTGTGCCAAAGAAGAAAAGGATGAGAAAAGGGGTCCCTCCTCCCCAAATATGCCGAGATCACAGCAAGGGTGGGGCCCACTAGTGATTTCTAGCTTTTAAGAAATACAGTACCAAAAAGTCTCGTTCGTAGTTAATTTATTTAAAATACCAAAGGAGCACTGTTTTCAAAAACGAATACATTTTTGGACACGAATTAATCCCTTGATTAAAATATCACAAAATGACAAAAGGTCAAACAATTCATTTAACATTTAATCAATTTATTCCACATATGGTCAAATAGATATTATCAAATATCAATATATACCTAAAACTACTAGGCCAGTTTTAGGATGTTACACATAACATTTTATGACTAACTTGACATCTTAAAATATAGTCAAACTTCAGATTTTACCAAAACCAAGAATCCATAAAATTGACCAGTTTTATGTCTAAAAACCCAATTAGCCAAACACCACTAACTTTTACCAAAAATCATGTTTTCAAGCTATAATCAATTTCAATTAACATAAATTGATCAAACATAATAATTTAACCTAACATACACAACTTGTACACAAAATCATCATTTCATAATTTAAACGCTTCAAGTCATCTTCTCTAACTAGCCATTCATGGAGGATTCCATGAACTTGACAATTCAAGACATTATTAAGCATATACAACCTTTGACATTTCTAACATGTTTCTTTAACCTAACAACACAACAATTATACACAAACTTTAATTTCAAGAATTAGACCAAACATCCATCTTTTCTAAAATCACCTACAATGGTGGTTTCATAGACTATCATCAAAACTATGACTACAATTAGTATTTAACCATGTATTAGATCTCATTTCATCATAAGGACACAAAAGATTAATCAATTTAGCAATTTACCAAAAAGCCACCAAGAAATATGAACCCTAGTTCATCGTTTTAACAAGAACTATAAACCCTAGAGGAGTTGGCGATTTCCTTACCTAAAGCTTGCTTCAATTTCGAATTTCATAGAAGAGATTGTAGATTCAAGCAATTTAATCTTCAATTTCATCAAAAACTTCAAAGTGTATGTGTTATGTGTGTGTGAGATCGTGGCAGAGAAAGAGAGCAAGGGTTTTAACCCTTTGACACCTACACCCCCTCCATATTACACGTGCAAAACCAAAAAGAGATGGATATTTTCATTAAAAACACAGTGTAAAATACATGTTATCTAATTATACGCTGATAAATTTTAAGGCCTAAACGAACTCTGATTTACACAACGAAAATATATTTGGAACCCAAATTCAAAAGAGAATCTAGATATATAAATATCACTAATTAATCAAAACATTTCAGTTTTCACTAATTTTAACCCCTTGGTTAAAATACAATTAAATCAAATATAATTAAATAAAATATAAAATAATAGATTATTACTTACCAAAATTAAAAAAATAATAGGCCAGGTCTCGGGATATTACATTTTTATTTTATGTTTTATGCATTTTGAGCAGAAAAAATTCTGGATATTTCATTTAGCTTTTGCTTTTTTTTTTTTTTTTTTTTTTTTTTTTGCAGTTTCATTTTCCTAGGAAAACCCTAGGAAATGCAATAGAATAGAATCGTCACAACTTTCCTCAGAAATACCTAGGAAACAATTCCCTCGGAAATCCCTGGGAACCAATTCCTTCAGAAACCCTAGGAAATAATTCCCTCGGAAATGCCTCGAAAATAGTTGCCCTCGGAAATCCCTCATAAATGTTATGCAGGGTGACGTTCTAGCAAATTTCTCGGTATTTCCTACAAATGCCGTTTCCTCGGAACTCCCTCGGAAGTTTCCTCGGAATTCCCTCGGAAATTTTTTCCGACGGGCATTTTTCCGAGGGAAGTGATCTCCTCGGAAATCCCTCGGAAACACCCGAGGGATTTCCTAGCGAATACCTCCTAGGAACAGTTGCCTTTTTCTAGTAGTACTAATTGTTGTTTAAAAAAAACTAATCCTTTTTAAATATCACATAGATGTTAGAGAGAGACCGATATGAGTTAAGGCATCGTAGGATATATAATTGCGATGCTTTTCTTTGGGCGACGAAGGTTTATGTTGACGCAGTGATAGGTGACTAGGTGTTGCTTATAGGGTCTCACAATGACGTGCACGTGAGGAAAACTTAGACTGGTGCCAACGGGGGATACCGAGGCCCGCCGGTTGGCCCGCCGGTTGTGGCGACCGTTGGCACGGCCCCGCCGGTTGGGTCCGCCGGTTTGGCTCGCCGGAATTGAGACGGAGAAAGAGACGGAGAAATATTTGATTTTCTTTTTTTTTTTCCTTTTTTCTAAATGGTAATATTTAAAATTAAATGGTAATATATTAAAAAAATTCAAAAAAATTAAAAAAAAATTCAAAAAAATTTAAAAAAATTAAAACTTTTTACATCTATAAATACCCTCTCATTTCGTCTATTTTTACACCACATTCACCTTCTATTTTTTTTAATTAATGTCTTTTTTTTTAATTAATGTCTTTTTTTTATGTAATGTATTTTTAAATTAATGAAATTTAATTTTATTAGTTATATGTTTTAATTAGTTGAATATTTTTGTTTTAATTAAAAAGAAAGTAAATTAATTAAAGTTGGTGAAGTGACAGAGTGCTGTTGGCATGGGTACGTCAGTTTAGTGTTAGTTAGTTTGTATGCTGACTTGGCGCTGAGTTGGCAGCAACTGACGACGTCAGTTGCCGTCACCATTGGCACCGGTCTTAGTTATTAACTATTTCCTCCTAAACAAAATAAGTGATATATGTTTTTTTTATGGGTGATTCAAAATAAGTGATATATTTAAAAAAAAATGTAATATATTTTTTTTATGGGTGATTTAAAATAAGTGATATATTTTAAAAATTATCTTATTTGGCAAAAAGTAGTGAGACTCACACTCACTAACCATCTACTTTAACATAGTGAAATGACCTATTTACCCTTAATTTATACTTTTAATCATTCAATTAATCTTATTTAACCATTATTATAATATTTTGTATCAAAAATCGTAAAACCCAAAGTATGTTTTAGATTTACTAGCCTATAACCCGTGATAAATCACGGGTGGCTCACAAAAATTTTCATAATATATATTTCTTAATATTTTACTTTATTAAAATACTTTATTTCAAAACAAAAGTTAGATGGAGTATAAACTAATGGAATGTTTTAAACATTTCAACCCAAATTTTTATAGTGTTAAAAGGTTTTTTTGTCACAACAAAAATATTTAACAACTAACCTAGCGTATACAATAAATCACGCAAACAAATAGCTTATTATCTTTGCAGTGGGATCCATGCAAAAACTAAAACATGTATTTACCAACTTATTGATGCACATACAATAACATTTTTATGAATACACAAACAAATTTATAAATAAAAAATTTGATTAGTAACTGTTGACAAGGAAATAAACATTTGGCTGATGAAGAGTCTCAAGGGTTACTGGTGAAAACATTGTTTTACTTCTCATTACCCATATATGATCATTCAAAATCACATGATCGTAAAGAGATTGAAGCAATATTTAAATGTTATGTGTCCTACTTTTTCTCTTAAATAGATTTCACAAACATGTGAAGATAAACTGGCATGTATGATCATAATTAAGGGCAGAAACTTCAGCGCCAACAACTATTTTACTTATTAATTTCGTGTGGTGAAATTGAATACCTGAAATTGAATAATAAAGCCCCTGAGATGAAAACGTGAAAAACTTACCATAATATTGAGACTTCAAGATTTTAGAAAGCAAATTTCATTAAAAGAAATTTCTCCAAAAGGTTTGTGTTAAAAGTTTGTATGTTGATCTAAGCCAGGCCAGTCCGTTTGTCTGCAACACAAAATTTAACACTTTTATCTATATACATCAAATTCATATCTCAAATGTAAATCAAATACCTTTCCATTTACTTCTGCATAGATTGAGTTGGTTATCCACCAAAATGGTCTTTGAAGTTTGAATCCATTTGTACACCAACAATGGATGTATGCAAAATTGTAACATAAGTTCAGTAAACATATGCAAATCAAGCAAACCTTTTGGGTAAAAGTCGAAGGATATCTTACATACAGTGTTCGGTACCTACTGTGCTTTCCAGATATGCCTCGAGACTCGAGATCTTGGTGTCACGAATCAGTTTTCTTGGCTTCAGAAACTATCTGCAGTATTGGGCCAATTGATGTGATTGTGTAAAAACATATATTAGTGCTAATTTGCTTTATAGAAATTGACATGACAATGATTCAAGCTTCATTTTAGAATTTAGACGCTATAATATCAGCTTCATGGCGCCTGCTACTAAATAGGGTATGGTTAATATAGTTGAATTCTTGCAATTCCCAAAACTCTAAGATGTTTAGCAAATTAGGAGGAATAAATTAAAGTATAAATTAAAAGATGAAATTGAAATTTTTATCATGTTACATTTTGGGATGCCTTTCGTGATTGTATTTATCAGGCTTAAATCCTTAAACCAAATGCACGTAAGAGATGCACTCATGATGCATTTGTTGAAATATTCTTCAATATTTATACATCTGTGTCGAAAGAAACACCATCAGGTAGCTGGAAATCACATCAATGAATTGTGATGGGAAATTATGAAACATAAATCTGAGTCCAAAAATCAGCAGCCTTCAACAGCCCATATCTAGCAAGTTTGCAAGCATTATTACACTGAAAAAAGGGTAAATTTAATATCATGAACAAATTAAATTATTGAATACCACAAACATAGATTATTTATGCTGAAAAATGATACCTGGATCAGCAGGGTGAGATTCATCTTCACTAAAAAATGGAAAATTTGATATAATGGGAAATATCGAATACTACAAACACAAATGATTTATGCTGAAAAATGGTACCTGGATCAACATGGAGAGATTAATCTTCAATGAAAATAATGGTAAATTTAATATCATGATCAGAATTATGAATTGACTGGTGAAAGCAATTAATATTACTCAATTATTTAAAACGATCAGTATATAAAATCTGAAGTTTTAGCATCTAGGGTTTCTTATTTAAATCACAACTGCAAAGGAGTAGGACAATTGGAGGAGTAAACCACGGCTTCATCACCATTATTTTGGTCAGCTGTAAGTATATGGTTCAGAAACCTATTCCTGATGTGTCTACTGGCAGCGTCGCCGTTGCTGCAACCGTTAAGTTGCGTGATAATCGCTTTGCCCTGGTCAAACTAACGGGGGGAGAAAACTGCAATAAAATTAAAAGGGTAGACATATGAAACGAGCATGGCTTAATTTGAGGATGGAGGTTTTAAAATGCCATAATTTCTACCGTGGAGAGAAACGTTTTCAATTCAAGTGGTATGAAAGATTGAAAGGGTGATAACCGCTTTCCATGAAGCCCTAAACGTTACACCAGTATCTGGATGCGTGGCAATGGAATAGGCATAAGGTGGCATACTTTGCATATGTGGACTTATAAGTGATGTGGCTTTAAACATGTGGCTTAGGGTTGATGTGGACTGATGACATGACACTTTATGAGGTGCTATTATGACATGTCATTGTATAGGTGGCAAAAGCTATATTAAAAGATTCAAACAAAGGAGGTGATTATAACATTATATAAATAATTTCAAATAGCACATTTTACATCTGTTAGAGCAAATTGTACAACATATTAAAGCAATAATTATGGTGTTTGCAGTAATTTACGTTA
This sequence comes from Calendula officinalis, assembly GCA_963853835.1. NCBI lineage: Eukaryota > Viridiplantae > Streptophyta > Magnoliopsida > Asterales > Asteraceae > Calendula > Calendula officinalis. The sequence goes on from OY970822.1 coordinate 53,717,567, forward strand.
GAGCAAATTGTACAACATATTAAAGCAATAATTATGGTGTTTGCAGTAATTTACTCGGTTGCTTCCGAAAGATGGGCTCTACTGGAGTTTGTGTAGGCCGAGACATCTAATACACTAATACCTCGAGTATCGACCTAACATCTCTAATCGTTAAGTCATTGCAAAGCATCGATTTATTGTAATTGACACCTAGACTTTTCACTCAATATTGATATATAAGTTTTCAAAAAAGCTTTTGGCCCAATGCATATTAATTGACATAAAACATTTTTTGTATCTTGTGAAAGATTTAGATAATAATAAGCTTTTAAAGTACATATTTTTTGCTAGAAGGTTATATACCTTCAAATAACATACAAAAAATTATAAAATTTTGTAAAAAGCTTGGATTGGAAATTAATTTTGCGTAATAATTTGATGCCATTTTCTTTTTCCTTTCCTTTTTTTTCAACTTGTCCCCCATTAAGCCTTACATGTCATTATCTTTTTCGGTTACTTTAAATATTCTGATGAGTGTAAGGTTTTTAAAACTAGGGTAACTACGATTGTTGATAGTAAGCAATCACATCTTCAACGGTTGGTAATTAGTCTACTATACTACTGTTTTCTCAAACCGAAAGAAAAAAGGAAAGAACTTAATTTTCAGCACATTTATACGAATAAGTAGGAGTGTTGAAAAATATATAAAAAAAATCATCTGTTAGTCTGGATATCGAATTTCAGATACCAGATTTAGGTAGTAAAAATTTACTATTGTAAATTCGGTTATCCGGAATCTAGATGCCTGATTTTGAAAACTCCTACGAACATACAATTCAGTAATCTCTCTTTAGAACCAATGTTTGATCAAGAACGGCAGCATCTATTTATTAACGATTTATGAAATAGTTCAATTTTAAAGTGGTTGTTTAACCAACGAGGACTATAGTCTCCGCGCGTTGCAGCGGTCTCTAAATCTAATATTATTAGGCATATATTTTCTTATCGAAAATGTTAATAATTACCTAAGGAAAATAGTTAAAATAGTTTGTTTGCTTAAAGCCATTATAAATTGACTAATAAAAAATCATCCTTGAATTTCATTAACGACAATTGAGTAGTTATGCTTCTTTAATTGTACATAAATCATTTTACTCATCCATACATTTCGGGTTTTTTAAACTTTTGTTTTTTACTTTTGAATAAATTCATGAAAATGTAAATTATGACTTGACCAAATTCCTTCACTAAATGAGTAAAAGAATAGAAATGTCAAATTAAATAAGATTCAAGAAATAATAATAATATAAGAAAAATGAAAATCACAATGATACGATCGAGGCATTTCCACAATTTTTTTCCTACCTTTGTACCAACTTTCACTATCAAAATGTAATTATTAAATATTTTAGGGGGCCAAATGAAACATTTTTATGAACAGTATAATTTGAATGAGTATTGTATATTACAAGTACAGTTGGGGCTGCGCTTTGCTGCAAACTTATATTGCTTAAATTTATCGACATTTTTTTTGTTTTTTGTTTAAAAATTTTGAGCTCGAGTTTTAAAATCAGATTATAAATATCAATTGTATCTAAAATTAAAAAGGAAACTATAATAAAAATGTATTTACACGTGATTTTTATATAAGTATGTATAAACTTTTGTTTACTCATTTTCTATAACTTTAGAGGTATATTTATACTACATTTGTATCAAAATAAGTTATACACTTTTAATTTAGTGGTAAATTACAAATAAGTGATACAATTTAAAAAATTTCCTTATTTAGTAAAAAGTGAAACTCATTCTCCACTAACCATCTACTTTAATAAAATAAAATTATTTTTTGATCCTTACTTTAATTTTAAACATCATTATTATCACTTTAATATATCTTAAAGTATCTCCAATACATAAATTTTTACAATGACTTGCGTTATTAAAAGTACCACATAGACTTTCTACAAATATTAATAAAAAAAGTTTTATCAATACCGATAAAAGTAAAACACGATTACTCTCCGTCCCAATTAAAATTTGTTTAAAAAAAAAGTGTCCATTTTAGTATTTCAACCAATGCAAATTAATTGATTAAACATTTTTTAAATAATATGTACATTAAAATTTGTTTAAAAAAAGTGTCCATTTTAGTATTTCAACCAATGCAAATTAATTGATTAAACATTTTTTAAATAATATGTACAATTATTTTACGGAAAGGAGGGACCACATATCAATCAAGTATTGACTCTTTGGATGAGAAAAAATGAAGTTAAGTTGCGTGTAAAATCAACGCGACATTATTATATTATTATATAAACGGACATCCGTTTTTTTCAAAACACCCGTTTATGTTTTTCTAATGAACAGTTCCTCGGTACGATCATTGTATATATAGAGAATAACATTGGTAATTAAAAGTCCTAATTATGAATTATGAATTATTAATTAGATTAATATGGTGCAAATGATGTCTAGCTCAATTGGATTGATGCATAAGTTACACTATCATATGAGGCGTGAGGTTCTGCCCTGTAAAGGAGCTCGAACCCCTAATGCTCGTCGAAATATTGCGAGTAGGCTTTTGTTTTTTATCATTTGTCGTTTCCATAAAAGATTAATATGATAATACAATGGGTGATTCCCAAATTTAGACCAAATGAAAAAAAAATTCCCCAAGAATAGACTTAAGTTTCAATTCTTCTCAAAATAGACTGTGCAACTACCCCCGCGAGCGTGCAACCGTGCAACTCCACTAGATCGCCGCCATGTGTCCGAGTTAGTGTTGTTCAACCTTGATACTACTGCCCGTTAGTATTGTTCAACCTTATTACTACTGCTCTAAACATTGATACTACTGCTCGTTAATACTGCTCAACCACTTAGTGCTGCTCCATTAGTACTGCTCACCACTTAGTGCTGCCCCGTTAGTGCTGCTCCCAGTTAGTGCTGCTCCCAGTTAGTGCTGCTTAAGTCTCCGAGTCGCATGTGGTATTTTGGAAAGATAGAAGTCTATCAGTTTTAAATGAGAATCTCTCAAATTTTTTTTCTAAATTGGTAATTAATTCTAATACAATATTTAGGTCCGAGTTTGAAACCTGAAATTTTACAAGCACGTGCGACTCACATGGTTGGTGTTCAATTTTCGTTTTTGAATAACTAAATGTGTCTTCTACCTAGACCTTCCAAATGAATCGTGTTGTCTCACGTTCGTATTGTGTCGAACTGTCGAGATATTAAATGGGTTGAGACCCTTAAACTAATAATCAATACGTTTAATAAATGGATTTAATATGTTGACCTATGTCAATTTAACATGACTCATGAAATCCATGAAATTTGTGAAAATATGAAATCAAGGTTACCTTATTGACCCATTTAAAACGTGGAAATTCACATATATCAATTAAACAAGTGTCTAAACTGTAAAATATCGAAAATTTAAAATTCTAATTGACTATTTAAATGTCATAAATTTCTTAATATTTACATATAATACATCCAAACCCGTTTAATTTCCGTATCGTGTCGAGTCAGCCCGTTGACTTAAACTTGTCAAAACCTCAAATCCAAACACACTAATTCGTGTTGAGTTCATGTCAAGTTGTCGTGCCTGATATTACCGGGTCTACAGTTTATCCAATAAAATGATCTCACGTGTGCGAATGTGCATAAGCCCGCGTACCAAAACATAGATTATAAACTTTCTTAATTAGAGAAAAAAAAAATATATATTAATCTTACTGTCTTCGGCTTTGAATACATCCCATAATGTTCCGACATGGAATGGTTTGGTAACTTAAAGAACAAATAGTATCTAGACAGTTATCAAATATGAATTTAATATAGCGTACATCTTATTATAAAATAAACTTTTAAGCAAATTTTAATCTAGTAACCATTATTTTTTCAAAGGACTGATTATTTTGATTATAATATTTTCAAAAGGATTGTAACATCCCAATTTTCATTATTCAGTTACCAGGCAAATATAGTTACCGAAATCGGTTATTTCCGTTAAATGAATAAAATATATATAGAGGTTCAATTTAACTACAGGTTAAATATTGGACTTAAGATGTTATTAAGAGGTGAATTATGGCTAAAAGTGAAAGATTTAATGGTATATATAGACCCAAAGTGCATTTTTGCATAGTAAACGGGCTAATTTTGCCAAATGATGAAATTTTGGGTGGTGACTCACCCAAAACCGGGATAAATCTTTTGACACACCTTTCAACCTCTCACTTTCACCATTTTCATCTTCTTAAACTCTCTCAAGAAGATCTCAAAGATCCATGGTGAATCCATGCTAAAATCTTGCCAAAATAAGAAACTTTTGGTGTTTTTGAGGTAGGATCAAGGTGTAGAACTCAAATCTAAGTACATCCTTGCTAGAATCTGAGTTTTCTTCATATCTCAACAAGGTAAAGTTCTTAAAATTCATGGATAATGACATGCATGTTACTTTTAAGCTTGGAACTTTAGTATTATGACTTTTAATCACTTTTTGATCAAGAAAAGAAAGCAAACAAGTTTATGGATGTTTTTGATCAACAATCATGGTTTGCATGTTTGTTATTTGATCTTAGATGAAGTTCCAAAATAAGTTTGTAGCCTAAAAATGTCAAAAGTTTGATAAGATAAAGATATTGACACTTTTAGACAAAGATGATTTCAATAAACCCAGCAGATTGTAAAATTCGTATAAAATCAACAGTTACTCTGATTGATCTGAAAATCGAGAGTCCTGTAGTTTTCGGTGTTCTGTACACTTTTCATGTTTTAAGTTTTGTCAAATTCGGACTCTAAATGGGTCAAAACTGTGATTTACAATCTGGACAGAATGTGAAAGAATAAGAAAATAGTTTCTTAACTATTAGGAATAAAATAGATATTCATCTATTGAACTAAGAATTATTTATGAATATATAGGTATTATATTAAGGAGATTTAGGGAAGTTTTGTTATTGACTTGGAGCTTCCGAATCATCAATTGAGGTGAGTTTTTCTTACAACTCACTTTGAACGATTTTAATACTTTTATGTTAAGAATCTATTACAAGTTAATTGAACTATAGTGTTCATATGATTATCTTATGGAATGCATTTTATATGAAAAATAATAAGTTACTTGCAAAGTATGTCACTTATTTGATAGCAAATGATATGTTATAAGATTTTAAGGAGTAAGAATAAAATTGCATTTATATGTGATATATATTGTTTGTAAAAGTTTGCTACTATTTGTATGTATAACTTGTATGTCAAACATGTTAAAGAACTATATGATCAAAGAATTAATAGAAAGGATACAAGATTTATAGATTAAAGAAAGAATAGAATTTGGATAAAATATGAGATTTTTTATGTAAAAATCCGTAACTAAAATTCTGCATAATTGTAGAATTTTGTTGATTTTGTAAAAATCATAGAAAATCAACCTTAGATCCGTTTTGGGTGTATGACCAGTCATTTTAACGGTATAAGACTCTACTTTCATTATATCATATCATCATGAGATTATCTGGGCAGAAAAGTGTTCAAAATACAGGTTTTATAACAGCTGGTTGGTTTGATAACTTAGCTACAAAGAAAGAAAAAGAAAAGAGAAGATGGTTATGAGTGTTTATAAAGATAACATGCTACTTTTTAAATTATATGATTTTATTATATGTTATGTGACAATAACATATGATTTCTTCACTTGTTTAATTAGTATGTTTACGATTAAAGAAAAAAATTAGAAGGATTAGTGGGATACGGGTAGAATAAGAAATGAGAATTCTACTTACAAATATAAGAGTCCTAGTAGGATGAACCTCCTAGGATAAGTGCTAGCCGAATTGGAGTTTACTTTGCCTTTCTAGTGGGCGGGTGACACATGGTCCATATACACTTTATTGTATGCGGGCTGGAGCGGTATTGACCATGAAGAGGTCTGTACAAGTATCGCGTTGGGAACTGGAGGAGTGTAAGTATACTCCGTTTGTACAGCCCTTAACGAAACCGTATTGTATTGTTCGATAAAAAGTCGGAGTAGTGAAAGCGGATGGACCTTAATGACTTCTTGTCAAGACAGGAGTAGCTACCTGAATTGGACTTGAGTTGTTTGGGCACGTTATCAGCGAACCATTGGGATCACTTGGGTTAGGATTATTACTTTACTCATAGATCCATCCACTAAGAATTATGAACGACATGAGATTAAGGAACGATAAAGATAAAGATTATGAAAAGATAATGAATAAAAGATTTAAGATTTATGTGTATCATGTATGAATATGCAATTTATATGTTTTGAATGAATAACATTTTTGGTATATATTATGATTTGATATATTTATGTTATTAAGATATGATTACGACTCTTACATGATTCTAACACTTGTTCTTGCTTTTTGGGTTGCCGTGTATGCGGTATAGGTTAAATGATGGCGAGGTGCGAAAGTGTTGGGACATGAAAGGGTAGTATGCGTAGAATCAGTGATACCCTTGGGACATAATGGTTTTTGAAATATGGTTGTAAATAAGAAAACTTAAACCACTTTTGTTGTCTAAAAAAATTATGTAACCGTTTAATGTTTTTAAATTAAGTAGTTATTATGAAAAGAACTTTACGAAAAGAAAGTGATGCTATGATTTACAAAAGAAACTCTGAACCTACTGCTTTGACTAAGTCTTCCGCTAAAGATTATAGTTATTTATTGTTAAATAAAAAGTTTTTGAAATGTGTAAAAATCATGATGTCACAAGGATGATTTGGGAATTAAACATTAGGCACCCGGTCATTAGGTGATCAAATATTTAGTTTTTGCAACAACAATAATTATGAGGGTGTTCAGTGGATTCTAAAGTCATTATGCGAATAAACAAAAATATATACTTAAAAAAAGTATTTAAAAAAATTTGGATTTTCTTATATTTCTTTATTATTAAGTGAGTTTAAAAATTCTAATATGTATAAAAGAAACTGAGCCCCTTTTAAAAAATGAATCGTGTGGACGTGTGGTTGCACCTTCTCAAAAACACCCTTACTATATAACAATGATATTTAATCTCTTTAGTTGTCGGTTAAGAAAATATTTATTGTATACGGTCATATTCGACTCTGCTTGGTAAAAGGGTCGATTATTCAGGGCGCTCAATGATTGTCGTGAGTCCTTCACTTAGATTCAGGGGTGTTTTTTTTGGACCTATCCGAACCAAATAGGTGAAACCAAATAGTTTTTGGTTTTCAAAAGTTCAAACCGAACCGATCCGAATCAAATTACAATTTAGTTGGATTGGTTTTATCCGAACCAAATTATAAAAGTATATAATATAATTAAATTAAGTTTAGAGTTAATTACACAATTGGTCCTTTAAGTTTATATCAAATTACAACTTCGTCCTTTAGTTTCAAAAATTACACCGATAGTCCTTATTTTTGAAACTTTTGTCACCGATAGTCCTTTAGGTCAAATGAAGGTAAGTTTTTCTGTTAACTCATATCCTGTGCAATGCACATGAGGATATTTTTGTCATTTCCATTTAGTTTTTAAGATATGTCATTTCCCTCACCATCTTTACCCGGTGCATTGAAAACCTCACCGTATTCCTCATCCACACCCACCGTAACATACTCGCCAGAAATAAATATTATGGAAAACGAGTGGGATTCAAACTCAGTCGATTGATTTGAGCTTAATCATAGAGGCTCGAAACTGGATCTTGATTCCAAAACTGCGATTGTTGCTGCAGATCCCCAAATGACCATGAAGAACACTACTGTGATTACTAGAGCATATAAAAAGCGATTTTGTGAAATCGATTTTGTGGGCATTGAAATCGATTTTAAAATCTGATTCTAATGGTTTCAAATCGATTTCCAAATCTTCAACCACCGTTTCCCACATATGCAAATTCTTCGATTAAGTTGAAAATGCAGGTGAGTGGTTTAGGTTTTCTTCGACCGGTGGTGATGTCTCATGTGTTATCCATAATAGATGAAATATAACACCTATACGCTTTCACTGACCAACTTAAATTTATGGAGACACTCAACACTTTTTTAAACTTTTATTTATTAATCAATAATTGATACAATAAAGATGCAAGCAGTTTGCGGAATAGCTAAGAACAAATACTAACTAAACTGCTTGCATGTGATAGACAACAACAGATATTATCTAAGACAAGTTTATGATCAACAAATGATAAAGCACAAGACCAGACACTTTCGTTGTACATATTCAATTCTCGAATCAGACAACTAGAGTTAACTGGTGGTTTACACTCTGCTCAAGGGAATAAAGTTTTGGGATAGAATCAGCAGCGTGTAACCTTGTTGGGTGCACACCGGAATCGATCGTCTAAGTCTTCAATTTATAACATTGGGAAACGTAGAGCCAAAGGATTGATCGATCGATTCCACGTGTGAGAATTCCGTTGGTGCAGATGATATTTCATTGGACACGCACGACTAACGGAATTCTGACAATACTTTCTGTCATCTTGTGATCGATGATGTCTTCTAGAAGATTTGCAAGATATTCCCATAATCAGCGATGCACAAACTTGTGCGTTACTTGTGTCTTTCTGTGACGCTAAAGCTTCCAGCCTATATACACTTCTGGTACTCATGAGTCTTCGGATACTCATGCTTCTTCAGATGGCCTTCAGCTCCAGCGACCTTCACTAAGAGTTTTGCTTAGAGAAGTATCTATTCAATGGTTCAGCGTTTTGTCCATTGCGCTGAGCCTGTTACACTATCCGGTCTGTTGACCAGTATCAGATAGTGTAACTGGGTAGCTGAAATCTGATCAGATCAGATATAGTTACCCACAATCTGAGGAACAAATCCTCAGATTGTCTTCTAACTATTTGCCTTTTTGTCTTCATTAAATCTCCTCAGTGGGGGATGCTCTTCAGCGACCCAACAATCCCCCCTATTTGATGTAGACAAATAGTTAGGCAACTCCCCCTGAATATGTGAAGGTTTTATAAATTTAACCTTGAATATTTTTCACAATTCAAAGGGTCTTCGACGTACCTAGAAAACATTACAAAATATGGTGATCTGATAAAATTTGATCACACTACAGCTTATAACTCATGTTTTCTTTTTGAGTTTTTCAAAGTATTGAATAGGAAAATAAACTCAGGTATGTCAAAATCATCATCAAAGACTGATGATGTTCATGCATCGCCAAAAGAGTAGTAAAATAAAGGCATAAAAGTAAATTGTTTTGGGGTGCATGCAGAAAAGTAAATTGTTTAAAGGATTACAGACCATTGTTTCAAACATAAAAAAAATAAAGTTTTCAACCACCGGTCTTCTTTCACCGGTGCCTCCCATCGTTCTCCAATGAATCACTCCTTTCTTCCCTTGTGGCTTCCCAGACCCCTCATCTTTCGTTCTTCCTCCATAGCTTCAGCAACCTCTTCAACAGGCATCCCTAGACGTCTGGAAGTTCTCTTGAGTTCTTCTATTTCAGGAGTCATCAGACTTTTCCGCTTTTTCGTCTTTGGGGAAGAAGTTGTAGGACCCTTACCTTTATCAAGGGGAAGGTTTTGGATTTTGCCCGCGGGAGCTTCTGCAGGAGCCCTGATCAGGGGATCTGAGGACGGAACGATTGGGATTCTAGTAGTACCACCAGCTTGAGTGATTGTGATCTCTGGAAATTCCTCGAACTTGATACCTGACCTCCTAAAACTTTCTGAGGTCATCTGATACACTCTCCCACCCTGAACATTTTCCTTGGCTGCACGATTCAAACCACCACCAACATTAGGAGTTCTGTTATCTCCAGCGATTCCCTTCCCTTTGCTCTGATTTCTCTGGTCTTCACCCCCCTTTCCGGCCAGTCTAGCGACCCTATCCGCTGTGTCTTGAAGGGACACAGATTTCTCCCCCTGAAAATGAGGGGTGGGGGTGACACCTTGAGCATTTTCGTTATTCATCAGTGGCCTAACAAGGTTGGAGATGCTAGATAACAGATGTTCTATCCTTTCACCAACGGATCTTTCAAGATGATTGACTTTAGAGGTCAGAACACCCTTACTTTACGTCATATTTTCTATTGCTGACATAAGATTATCAATCTGACCGTTGTGTGCATTCACGTTTCTTTGAAGGTTTTCCTGATTGTTAGCCAGGAAATCTTGAACGTTATCTGACATGGCCTGATGATTGGAGACGTTCCTAATGTTGGTATTCATAACCCCACAAAGGCTTTTAATCAGAGCAAGTTGTTTGAATGTTTCATTAAAGTTTTCTATCATGCCAGGGAGATCTCTCACAGCTGGCACTCCCCGGTCCTTCGTACCCTCTGGTGTGGCAGCTCTCCTGGGTAATGGAACTTGCTCGGTTGTGGGGGCGGGATCTTCATCGGGGCTATCAGTCCAGCTGACTGGTAGCTAGTATTCTTGTGCAGGTTGAGTACCAACGTTTGTTTGAGAGGGGGCACTCGTGTGCTCCACCGATTGATTCACATCAGCAACACCCTCTACAAACTCATCGATAAGTCTGTTAACATCATTGAGTTCAGCTTCTAATCTGGAATCTTGATGGACCGGAGAATGGTCCATATCAACATTTTCTGGGACTGATGAAGGAGAGGGAGAGATTTCCCTTATCTCAATTGGGGTTGGATTGGGCACAACTCTGGGGTTGGAACTTCTGGTTCTATATCTGCGGGATTAGTTTGATGGGTTTGATGGCGGTGGTGGTGGTGAGTGATTAGAAGAGGATTTATCGCCATCATTATCAGATTCGACATCATCCTCTTGAGAAGAGGCAGACAGAGCGGATCGAGTAAATGTCAACATACCTTCTGGAAGGTCAGGAACAAATTTCTCTTCTTTCCCTGTAAAGTTTGAGCTACCCACTATACCAGCTTTACGAGAGGAGCCAACATTATCATAGAAATCTTGTTCACCCAAAGAATGAAGAAAGATCATACACAGGACACGAGGAAAAGGAATTAGCTCATCTTTTCTTTTACCACCAACCTTCTTCACTAATTGCTCAAAAATCAGCGACCCAAAATTAGTCCTTATGTCAGAAAACAGGGCAGCTCCTATGATCATTTCATAACCGGATACGGAATCGTACCCTCCAGTTTTGCAAGATAGGCATTGTGAGATGGTCATAAAGAAATCTGACCACAGCGAGCCCATTTTGGTCCTTGAGATGCCCTTTGTGTGGTCTCCCTGATATTGAATGTACGGCAGGACGACTGATTTAGCTTCTTCAAGCGACGGGGTTAATTCATGAACTTGTGGGGGTCTCACGTAATCGAGTTTTACTGCCTACCTAAATGTATTGAGGTTGAAGGATACAGTGTGTTTACCTTGTAAAATTGTTCCTTTTATAACGTCTTCACCTGATTCTTTGGAGATGGTGCAGGTTTACCAGAATTCGAGCAGCATTGGTTTCGACAGAGGGATATCATAGTTTAGCGTGTCTCTGATTGGGTGTTGATCGAAGAATTTCAACAACTCCTTGAACTCCGGTCTCAGATTCTTGAGACGAGAGTTGATAAAGCTTCTCGAGTTTTTTTTCGTGTAATAAATGCTGCTAGATGGGTAAGGGACGTTTGGAGATGGTTGAATGGAGGCGGGGAGAGGAACCCTGAGATAGGTTCTTTTAGAATTCGCCATTGATTGCAGGTAGAGAGAGGTTTTGCGAGGATGATGAAAGGGTTTTGAGAGTTTCCGAGAGAGGAAGTGTTGGTGAAAATTTTTGAAATGGTGAAGTGTAGAGTGATTTGGGGAATATCGTGGGAAGACGGTTTTGATCGACGGTTAGAATTTGAACCGTTAAGATTGATCATGTGGTGGAGATGAGAAGTTATTTGTAGATAGTCTAGGCATGATGGAGGAAGTCAATCAAATTGGAGGGTAGTGTGGCGGGAAAAGACATCGTGTCGTCGCATTTAATGTCAGCGAGACAGACGTGTCCAATGGCACTTGAGTGTCAGTTATGAAGGTAGGTCTAATGAGATTGCTCCACCTAATGACTATCTGATGGAGTGTAAGAACTAATACTTCAGCAGATGGTCATTATCAGCAGATAGCATAAAACAGATGTTGCCTATCTGAAATCATTTGACCAGCTGAATTACTGAGCCGTGAAGATGGATCTGAAGTGTGATTTTTTTAATGTCTCATATCTGAATGTAATAAGATACAAAGATATTGCTGATAAATCAGGTAATATATTTGTATGTCAATAAAGACAGACTTAAGCAATCATAGAATTTAAAACGTTAAGCTGATCATTTAGGAACAAAGTCTTGTATGACAATGAAAATGACTAGCTGAACATGAAGAAAATTAAAATAACTCGTACCTAATATAAGATTAGTCCTCAAACTTGGTAGAATATGAGAAAAGAAAGACAGCTTGATGAAAAATAGATAACTGCAACGGTGGTTGGCGATAGGTAGAATTTGATGGGAAAGCTTTTTCGTTGCCTTATTGATGATGTGGTGGAGTCGTTGGGGCTTACAACAGATCATATATCAGATGTCATCATGTTGTCTGCCCTGCACTATTTTTCAGCTCAATGTTTGATTTCTGCGTATCCATCGCTGAAGAATGGATACTGGTTGTTGTTTAAAGTAACTGACCCTTCTGAAGCATACCTTCCAGTTTCTGATGATTGATGTGTTGAAACTAGTTATAAATTAATCACCTAAAATACGCCTTTCCTAGATCACCACACTCTTAGGCAAGTATGACCTAATCGTGAGCAATATAGTTCAGGTAAGTAAATTCGGGTATATTCGTCTCCACAGGGAACAATTAAGCTGATTATATAAAATGGAACTAAATAATTAAACTGAGCAAATAATAAAAAGGGTTTTCATTTGGGACATTTTTATTTGCAAACTGAATAATAAAACTAAAAGAGGTTGTTTAAAATGAACAATAGACTGAAAATGAAGAGAAGGTGTTTCGATATTAATGAAGATATTCACTATGAGTCGAATCCGTCTAGGTCTAGATTTGGTTTTTAAGAACCGATTTAATTCATGTTCTAGGAGTTTAAGGGACTAGATTTCTCTCAAAACCTTACAATGAATCTAATATGATCTCTAGGAATTTCTTCTCAAGAAACCTATTTAAATTCAAACTCCTGCTTGCTATTTCTAACTAGGTCTGGCTTTCCGAGACCTTCTAATCCTAGGAATTTCTTCTCTAAAGATCAGACTCTAAGTTTCACCTAGGTTATTGGTATCAAATCTCGGACCCCTATTTCTAGTGAGTCGCTGACTAGGTCAAAAGGTATGAAAAGTCAGGGGAATTACTAGATCAATTCAATGTTGTCAATATTTTATCAACCAAGTAATAAACAGATTCAATAATGCAAAATTAAGGTTTAACGAAAAGGTTCTTTATTAGAAACACAAGTGTTCAAACAATCATCATAAAATCCTAAGAATATCCAAACCTAAAACCCTAACTTCATCTAATCATAGTGAATAAAAGATGATTAGCACATAGACATGCTAAAAATCATCAAACAAATGTAAAGAATCGCATTCATAGACATGGAAATAATCAAAGATGATAAAAAACCAATGTTTGATGCTTTAAATCTCGATCTTGAGTGCTCCAATGGGGTTTTTCGGCTGCCTTCGAATTAGGTCTAAAAGTGTTTAATTCAGATCTGCATATTTATTTAAATAGTCATCTGATCGCTAAAAATCGTGTCGCTATCTTTAATCGCGTCGCTATTTTCGGTATTTCGTGTGAAAACAGAACGCCGAAATCACTAAGGGACTAAAAATCGCGTTTGGGAAATCGCTAAGGAGATCGCGTCGCGATCTCGGGATCGCGTCGCTATTTCTTGATTTTCTGCAGTCTTTCGTTTCTTGTGCTGTTTTGACCCGTTTTTGTTACGTTTTCTTCTATAGCTTGCAAAACAAAATGGAAACTACATTTTGAGTGATAACATCATATTCTAATCGATAAACACATATAAAAATTAGGTATATTGGCAGATAAATATATGTATAAATATGCCAATAGCAATGATCTTTTTGAGCTCGAGGCTATGGCTTCTTCATGAATGAGATTGTAACAGTTTTTATTCTTGTGGTAACTACATTTCTTTTTACCATTTTCTAGCTTATTGTTTTGGTTCATTTACATTTCTTTTTACCATTTTCTAGCTTATTGTTTTGGTTCGTTTACATTTCTTTAGTGACTTCTACGATGATGTTCTGTCTTACATATTGTTCTATTGATAGATTTTGAATACCTCGATCAGCTTGAGTTTCATCAACCTCCATTTCCTCAACATAGTCGAAGATAACGTTTTGGTTGATATAGTTTTCTATTGAGAAGTTTTGGGATTGGTTGATGTCATCCATCTGATCAAAGAATGTCATCAGACAGTCACCATTTATTGATTCGTCTGATATTTCCTCTGGATGAAATGAGAGATGATGAAAAGGATAAGTTGCAAAGTCTTTCAGAGCGACTGATGGAATGACATTGTTTTCGAGCAGGTTGAAGACTATTTGCAGTTGATTGTTAATTTGTGTGAACCCTTCATTCATCTCAACCTTGATTTCGGTTGTGAGTTGTGCAAGATCAGCTTTAATATCAGCTATTGATGATGTTAGCAAGCTCATGTGAGTGGTAAATTTTACCAGTGTTTGGTTGTCAGTGCAATCAACATTAGTGATTCTTGCTTGTCTCTGATGACAAATGGATTCAATATCTTCTTGTGGAGTAGTGGTCTGAGACATCTCATCTTGAGTCTTTGATTCCTATGAAGTATAGTCTCTAGTGATGATCAGATTTCCGTTGGCAGTCTGAAAAACTTCTCTTTTATAATGAGCTTCTTGGGATTTCAACAGTCTGGATGCTCTGTTTTTAACTTTTAATGTTCCAGAAGTAGAAGTTCTGCAGATTGAATGTTGCACATACTTTTCAGGAACATCTTGAGTGGACTTTTGTTCTTCTAGAACTTGCTTGCTGAAGTTGGATGATTTATTCTTTAAGTTGCACGATTTCTGAAGAGCTTCATTTTTCTGAGCTAGTAGCAAATTATCTTCTCTCAGGATGTTGTTGAGGCACTGAAGCATGAGTGCCTCAAGTTTTGAATTTTCAACCTCTGAGGATTCTTGAGTGAGTTCTTCTAACTTTTTGGTCATCGGGGAGAGATCGGTTTTTAACTGAACATTTCTTTTGTGAGTGATCATCAGCTCTTTAGCAATTGATCTGACCAGCGGTGGATAATCTTCTGGTGAGGCTGTGTTAGGCATTTTTCCTTCATTTGGAAGTTCGTCTTCCTGTTCCCTTGATTCAGGAAACATTAGAGTATCAGGTTCAAGAGACCCTTTTCCTTTCTGACGATGTACAGTTTCTGCACACCTTGCCATTAGACATATAACTTTCTATTGATCTTTGGAGTTTGGCTCGGATTCTTCTTCTATTTTTGCAAGTAGACCTTTGGTGTTGCAAGTAATGACTTCTTCTTCACCTGTCTCTGAGTCACTTAACCAAGCTTTAGCAGTTGCCTTTAATGCTTTTGCATCTTTCTCAGCCTTAGCTAGCTGAGCTTTCAGCTCCTGGTATTTCTTCTCAGTGTCCTCATATTTCTTTTTATAGTTTGACGGGGAGCTTGAGCTATATTTTTCAGAACCAGAGTTTTCTTTAACTCTGCAGTCAGCTTTGATGTGACCCATTCTTCCACATTTAAAGCATACCATCTCTCCTTTGTCATTTTGACCTCCTGATCTGTTTCTATTTAAGAATCTTTTGTTCCTTGTGGCTAATAGAGCCATACTTTCAGAGAGTTCTTTTATGTCATCATTATCACCTTCTCCTGGATTAGATCCTCATTCATCAAAGTCACCATCTTCAGCATCTTCAAATCTTTCATCAACAACATCGTTTAGATCAACAGCGTTTTCGACTTTTGCTTTTAGTGCTCTGCGAGAAGACTTAGAAGATCTTGCAATGAGAGCGGAGGAGGCAGGAGTTTCATTCAGATCATCATACATCTTGTTTTCATTTTTAAAGTTCATCAGTGTACTATACAGACTGCTCATGTTCATATCTCTCATCTGACTCGAGGTTCTTAGCACCGTGGACATAACAGCCCAATCTTTTGGAAGAATCTCCAAAAATTTGTACATTAATTCTTGAACATCTTTGTGAATGCCAAATTCCCTTAGTTCATTTATGAGGATGGTGAACCTTCTGTGGGACATATTGAGAGGTTCACCTTTAATAACTTTGAATGCTTCATACTTTCGATTCAACATTGCTTTTCTGCTAGCTTTAACTTCATCGGTTCCTTCATATGATGTTATCAGAATATCCCAAATCTCTTTGGCAGTTTTACCCTCTTTTACAGTGATAAGAATGTGATTTGGGAGGGATGTTTGAAGGAGAAACCGCATTTCAGTATCTAGGCCGGCTAGCTTTTTGTCTGCCTCTGACCATTGATCTTTTGGTTTGGGTTCTTCAACATCGGAGATGTCTTCTTTTTCAGCTTCGTCTTTATCAACACCCTCCTTCTTCTTCTTCTCGGAAATGCTTGTACTAGGAACGAACATTTTTGGAATGTATGGACCATTGATAAGAATATCTGGTCCCATTTCATTTTGATGTTCGACAAATCCCAGAAAACGGATTTTCCACATACCAAAATCGTCATCAGTAAACACAGGGGCATTTGTCTTCGAACCAAGATTCATTTGAGATAACGTTTCACCCATCTTTGATCAGTTAGTATGCAGATCAACAATTATGAATTAATTGTCCCTGCTCTGATACCAATTGTTAGTCCAGTAATAAATGAAATATAACACCTATACGCTTTCACTGACCAATTTAGATTTATGGAGACACTCAACATTTTTTTAAACTTTTCTTTATTAATCAATAATTGATACAATGAAGTTGCAAGCAGTTTGCGGAATAGCTAAGAAAAAATCCTAACTAAACTGCTTGCATGTGATAGACAACAACAGATATTATCTAAGACAAGTTTATGATCAACAAATGATCAAGCACAAGACCAGACACTTTCGTTGTACAGATTCAATTCTCGAATCAGACAACTAGAGTTAACTGGTGGTTTACACTCTGCTCAAGGGAATAAAGTTCTGGGATAGAATCAGCAGTGTGTAACCTTGTTGGGTGCACACCGGAATCGATCGTCTAAGTCTTCAATTTATAACATTGGGAAACGTAGAGCCAAAGGAATGATCGATCGATTCCACGTGTGAGAATTCCGTTGGTGTAGATGATATTTCATGGGACGCGCACGACTAACGGAATTCTGACAGTACTTTCTGTCGTCTTGTGATCGCTGATATCTTCTAGAAGATTTGCAAGATATTCCCATAATCAGCGATGCACAAACTTGTGCGTTACTTGTGTCTTTCTGTATACGTTCAATGGTTCAACATTTTGTCCATTCGCTGAGCCTATTACACTATCCGATCTGTTGACCAGTAACTGATTCCGCACGGGGAACTGATCGTTGTTTCAGCTGGTGATCAGATAGTGTAACTGGGTAATTGAAATCAGATCAGATCAGATATAGTTACCCACAATCTGAGGAACAAATCCTCAGATTATCTTCTAACTATTTGTCTTTTAGTCTTCATTAAATCTCCTCAGTGGGGGATGCTTTTCAGCAACCCAACATCCTGTGTGTGTTCTCCAACATTTACATCATTGCAGAGAGCATCGTATTCATCATCCTCACAACCAATTTCATCATCTGCAAGTGAGGAATTGCTCCATCCCCATGATATTGCATCTTTTGTGACCCATTAAATTTCTCTTCACCACTTGTTTGTGTTTTATGTGTGTGCATAGGTGCCTGCAGCATATGGAACTCCGGTGTACACCATAGATCGTGGTAGAAGCTTTGATGATTCTGGGCAATTTTTTGGAGCTTATGATTCTGCAACCAGGGATTATTTGTGGAAGACAACAAAGTAGAAAAGGGAATTAAAAAAAAAGAAAAGAAAAAAGTTTAAGTTTTTGCAAAAATTAATGGAAAATAAAGAGAAAAGAAAAGGAAAATGACTATTTTACCCTCATGTGTAGGGGTGCCCAACGGGTCAACCCGACCCGACTTTTATCGGGTCGGGTCCGTCGGGTTTGATGTTAAAAAAATCATAACCCGAAACCCGACCCGATAAGGATTCGGGTTTGTCGGGTTCGGGTTGGTCGGGTTTCGGGTTGGTCGGGTTGACCCGATCGGGTTGGTCGGGTTACACTTGAATTAGGAATTTTTGGTAAAAATTAAAGAAATTATTTAATATATTGAATTTTATGAGTTTTTATTTAACACTTGTAATTATTAATTGATTTTTGTTGAATACTTTGTCATATAATTTGCTAATTAATTGATTTAATAGTAAAAATTTCTTAATTTTTATAGGAAATATAATAGTTAAACTTTAAGCGGGTCTAATCGGGCCAACCCGAACACGACAAAATTAAGAAATTCTAACCCGAAACCCGACCCGATAACGAATCGGGTTGGTCGGGTCGGGTTTAAAAAACCCGATAATAGTATGGAACCCGAATAGACCCGACTCGATTAGCATAATCGGGTTCGGGTTCGGGTTTGAGTCGGGTCGGGTCAACCCTTTGGGCACCCCTACTCATGTGCATTACAGAGGATATGAGTTAACAGAAAAACTTAACATCGTTTGACCTAAAGTACTATCGATGACAAAAGTTTCATAAATAAGGACTATTGGTGTAATTTTTGAAACTACAGGACCAAAGTTGTAATTTAGTATAAACTTAAAGGACCATTTATGTAAGTAACTCTTAAGTTTAATATGTACAATCCCAAAATGACATTTCCACCAACTTTTAGTAGATTGCTTATTAGTAGTGTGATTGGAACTTGTTTTAGCGTGATTGAGACATGTTTTAGCATGTTTAAGAAGATTGATGGTTTCATCGTTAGAACAATACTTAGATATTGCTCGCTTGAAACCATATGTGTCAACATACTTGTTAATAAGGTCCCAACTAATTGATCTTTGTTGCATTCGATTTAATTTTACCAAAAGGTAGTCATCTGTTGACGCATGTGCACGTCTAGAACTGGAACATAGGAAGATTTGGTAGTGTTATGTGTAAATTGATATTTAGAATTGTTGGGCCATGAACTTGTATATTCAGGTTAAATAATTAAATAGATTAAAGATACAATAAAGAGATTATACATAATTAAAATAAATCATAGATATATAAATACACACACATATGTATGTATATTACTATTTGATTTTTTTGGATAATCCAGATTTTATAATGAACAAATCTAATCCGAAAACCAAACTATTAATTTGGTTTAAGTCCAAACCAATAAAAAACCAAAATACCAATCTAAACAATCCAATCAAACTTGTCCATTTGGACAATCCAGTTATATCCAAATAATGAACACCCTTACTTAGATTAAAAAACGTATAAATTTAAATTGGTCGACATAGAAACCGGTCTAAAACACAAAACTTATACAGTACTAAATATACTTTAGTTAATTTTATTGCTTTTAAGTTTTAACTATTTTCGGATAATAATTCGAAAAACAACAACCGGGAATTGCGGATCTTAGCGGTTTAAGCAACTGTTTTCTGGCTTCGGAAATAGAGTATGACGACCACAACCGCGTGTACTCCTCGTGACTTGCATTACTTTAGTTTTTCACTTTTTTATTTATATCCTTCGTATATATATATTTTTTAACACCAAATATACTAAATATAGTAAATGATATTTAATCCTATATATACATCCTACTTATAATTCTATCTATTTATAAATTTAACATACATAATCTATTAATTTTTCTTTTCTCTTATCATTCATTAATTTCGACATTTTTCATCATTAAATTGATAGACCCATATGTAGATACAATTGGTATGTGAAGAATTCCATACAGAACTCATGTTATTTACAGAACCCGTAGAACTATTTTAAACCAGATCTTGACCATTAAAAATTCTAATCTAAGGCCATTAATCCATGTGGCAATTTTGTTATTTCCTATTATGTTAAAGACGTGTTTCTTTTGTTGTGAAGGGTAGAATAGGAAGTTTATAATTGAGATACAATTAAAATAAGAGAAAAATCAGGCAATTGTCACTACAAGAAAAAAGCTATTTAGCGATATTTTTAGTGACATTGAATTTATGTCACAAAATTGCGACAAATTTATTGACATTTTTAGCGATGTTCAAGTCTTCCACGTCATAAATTATGTCATAAAATATACAAAGTCAGAAACTATGTCGTTAACTGTGTCGCTAATTTTGTGACTTGTTTAGAAAGACACCAATCATGTCACTAATTTGTGACTTGCTCAAACAAGTCTGTAACCAAGTCGCTAATTTTGTGACACGCTTAGAAATACACCAATCATGTCGCTAATTTGTGACATGCTCAAACAAGTCTCTAACCAAGTCGCTAATTTTGTGACTTAGCTCAAATAAGTTACAAAACAAGTCGATAATTTTGGGACTTACTTAGAAAGACACTATTCATGTCGCTAATTTGTGACTTGCTTAGAAAGACACCTATCATGTCGCTAATTTTGAGACTTACTTAAAAGTCATCAAATATGTCCTTAATTTGTATTGGTAGATAAATATAACTTATTATATATACTTTTATAAAATTTTATAATAATAAGACATTTTTTAACGTCATTTAATATTTAATTGGAAACAAAACAATTTTTCAAAGTCAAAACTCAAACTACAAATAAATGGGCAACATGAAGATATATCATTTATTTGTTCTTAGTCCAAAACGTCAGCCCATTTTGGCCATTAAGTTTTTATTTAACAGACTTATTTAAGGTACAAGTTGCTTGTTGTGTAGGGTACAAGTTGTAATGCACGATATAAATTTTCCAATTGAGTTAAAAGATCAGATCTGAAAACTCTCCCTAGCCACCGTCCATTTTCGAAGAACCCTCTAGTCTCCATGGGCGAATCCAACAGTTGTCTCCATTCTAAGCTGTTGCGTACCACCGCTAATTCTTCTTCGCGTAAGAACTCTTTCGCATCATATCTATTCATCTCAATACCAATTGCTATATGCATCTGTTTGATTGTATGTTTGATTCAATTTCAAATGATGTAACGATATGAAATTTGTCGAGTTTTAGCTTAATCTCGTCAGTTTTTTGTGTATCTGATTAAGCTTTTAAACACAATGAGATTAAGCTTGTTTTCATAAGTTTGGAGAATTGTTGCGTGTCTCGTCAGATTGTTGCATTGTTATTGCTTGTTTTCAAAAGTTTGGAGAATTTGTTACTGCATCTATTTAATTATATTTTTAACTCAAATTTACATGATTTGCTCTAATAATTATGAGATTTGTCGAGTTTTAGTTCAACCTCATAAGATATGTGCTCTAATAATTATGCGATTTGTCGAGTTTTAATTCAACATCAAAGCGATTGAACTGAGAAGTAAGAATTGATTATGTGTTAAATATACAGTATGTGATTGAACACTTCAATTTTGTTGATAAGAGAGCACTAACAAGTGATGTAGTGAATGGTTCGTTTGTATGCACTATTTTAGGTATTAATTAATAGTTGATATTATGCAGTAACATCCGCTAATTCTATTTGTTTAACAGATCCAACGGCTTAGTCTGAAAAATTTAGTAAGGTGATTTCAAATCCAGACCACATCTGACCTTGTAAGTTTTACTTTAAATTATAAACTAATATGTACTTATATATACACGTTTATGGATGCCTATTTGCTTAAAAAAGGAAAGAATAAGCTTCTGGAATTCTGAAGTGTACAACTTCTATGACTGAAATAACTAAATTGGGAGCATACAAATAATATTTCTAACAAATAACTTTAATGTAAAAAATAGTAAAAAAAGAAGAAGATAAAAATCAGTTACATAGGAATGTAGGATCCCTTCAATGTATCAAGCAATCCGTTTAAGATTGACTACATGTAAAATTCAGTCAAAAGTATAACTTTTTAGGTGTTTACTTGCATTTGACAAACTAGTTTCTTTTCATGAGCATATGGGAGTATAGATTTTTAAGATAATTTTCTTTTCATGTGCATATTGACTTCAAACTAGTTTCATACTTGTGTAACAAGATACATATGTTTAATGCAGGCACTTGTACAGTGGTAGGAGTACTTGAAATACTTTTCACACTTTTAAAGAAGGAGCCTCTTGAAATATTAGCTGCTGCATCTACTTCTATAACTTTCATTTCAGTTATAATTGGCGAATTAGGTAACCACTATTATTTATCCTTATGTTTGTTTATTATATGAATTTGGTATGATTATAATTATCCTGTTATATTAAAGGTCGAAAGCGTAGCATATTGACTTCAAAACTAGTTTCATACTTATGTAACAAGATACATGTGTTGACTGCAGGCACTTGTACAGTTGGTAGGAGTACTTGAAATACTCTTCACACTTTTAAAGAAGGAGCCTCTTGAAACATGGGTAAGTTTCATTTTTAGCTTCCTTGTCATGTCGACTACTAAAGTTAATATTAATTATGCATTTGTACGGGTTGGATTTGTTTGGTATTTTGATTATGTTAGAAATTAAATTTGATTAGAGGATAATAAAAGTCTGATACATATTATCATTGCAAAGATAATAAATTATTTAATTTGACCCGTTTGGCCCATTTGACCCGTTTGGCCCGTTTGCTTTTTAACTAATATATCTATGAACAGTTAAATACTGTAGTTTAATTATATAAGTGGTAGTTTAATGAGTTATATGATATGTGGTTTAATATTATATTTTTAACATGTTAAACTTATTCATGTATGTTTGTGTTTTCAATATAGGAACAATACAGCGAAAAATTTGGAGATGAAGACTCACTTGATGCAGAGTCGGGGAATGTATCTAATACATACTCAAGATGGGCTGAACATGTTGGTGTAAAAAATGGAAGAGCTTATGGGTCGGTGCTTGATGAGTACATGCTTCAGAATGTCAATATGGAAGAATCCTCGGTTCACAATGTACCTAATAATGAGCTAGATGATCTCCGAGAGACAGTTATGACCCAAAAACTTGAGCAAGCGCTTCTACGAACCGAGTTGGAAAATTTAAGTTCTACACAAGAGGTTCAGTCACGGAAATTAGATAATTTGGTTGAATCACAAAAGTCTATGGAGCAAAGCATAAGGACTACCGTTGCCGATGAAATGAAAAAAACTACCCGCCAAATTTCAGAAATACTTCGAGGTCTTTAATAGTCTTTTAGCTGAAAACTTTATACTTTTGGATTTAGATTTGGATTTGGCTTTGGAATGAAATTTGATGACATGTGCTATTATTGGTTTGTGTATTATACATTGATTTAGATATTTTCTTTGATAATAGAATATTTTAGATTATTATGTTTGTGCTTTTATATTTAATATATATTATATATTATAAATGGGAATGGGAATGAGATGCTAAAAATGAATTGATATTTTTTTTGTAATAGTGACATTTTTAGCGACATGAATAGTGACTATAAAAAAATAGTGACATTTTTAGAGTCGTAAGTAGTGACTTTTGATAAAAATAATGACATATTTGGCGACATGGATAGTGACTATTTATATAAATAGTGACATTTTTAGAGTCGTGAGTAGTGACTTTTAAAAAAATAGTGACATTTTTAGAGTCGTAAGTAGTGACTTTTGATAAAAATAGTGACCTTTTTAGCGACTTGGATAGTGACTTTTGAAAAAAATAGTGACATTTTTAGCGATTTGAATAGTGACTTTTGATAAAAAATAGTGACATTTTTAGAGTTGTGAGTAGTGACTTATGATAAAAATAGTGACATTCTTAGAGTCATAAGTAGTGACTTTTGATAAAAATAGTGACATTTTTAGCGACTTGAATAGTGACTTTTGATAAAAATAGTGACATTTTTAGAGTCGTGAGTAGTAACTTATGATAAAAATAGTGACATTCTTAGAGTCATAAGTAGTGACTTTTGATAAAAAAAAAATAGTGACATTTTTAGCGACTTGAATAGTGACTTTTGATAAAAATAGTGACATTTTTAGAGTCGTAAGTAGTGACTTTTATAAAAATAGTAACATTTTTAGCGACTTGAATAGTGATTTTTGATAAAAATAGTGACATTTTTATCAAAAGTCACTACTAGCGTCTCTACTATTAGAGACTCAATGTTGAATGTCACTAAAATAGCGACTTCTTAGTAGTGACTTTCTGGTTGATGTCACTATTAGCGTCACTAGCTTCAAATATGTCACTAATGATGTCACTAATTGTGTCGCTAAAAGGGCTTTTTTTTGTAGTGTGTGTAATCCATATCCCTTCAAAACCGTATCTTCCAAAGAAGAGACGATATCAAAAGACTGTTTCAAAAATTATGCAAATTGGTTGAAATTGATAGAGACTTGGCGCTTAAAATATATAAATTGAAGGGGATTAACAGCGATTTGGGGTTTATTTTAGTTCACTGAAGCCGACGACGGAAGAATAGAAACAACTGATGACGAACAATGGATGGTAAGTTTTTTCGTGAAATTGTTTGATTCAAAGTGTAATGTATACATGTATTAGTGTTTGTAATAAAGATTTTACTTTTAATTTCTTAATTCGGTACGGTTCATGTAATTTCATTAGGATTTATAACCAAATTTTCTGTCACAACTATGTTCTTTAAGTTGTATTGGTTTGAAGGGTGTATGTTAAATGTGCATGATTGTATGTTGAGATGTGTTTCTAATTGATCAGACCTCGTAACAGCTAGGATGTGTGGATGTATCATGTGTCGATGTATCTGATTGTGGTTTTTTGATAATTCTTGTATTTAAAATACATGAATGTAATAGATATTTAAAAGTGCATGAATGTATGATTAGATTTGGTATGTGCTGGATAGTATAACGATTTTGGTTGTCACATTCGTGTATGTCATGGAAATATGACAATAAGACTAGCTTGTGATAAGCCTTAAGATGAGCAGTGTGATAACATTAATGTATTGAGAATTCTAGTTGCATCGATTTGGGTAACGTTTATATGATTAGTATGTATGATGAGTTTATATGATGAGGTACTTAATGTTCAGACAAAAAATTAACATAAATGCATACGTGTAAGTGATGATGGAATATATTTGCCCTCGTAACAAGATTAAAATTGATAAATAATAGTTTTGTCAAATTTATTGTGACTGCATAAAGGATTACATGAGTAGTTTACATGTTTTTTTATCATGAATTTATGAGCAAATGATTATTAACGCATAATTAGCGCAATTTTTTTTCAAGAATTACGAAGAAGTGGCTGAAAGAGATCGCGAGATGTGGACAACAATGAAAGTGCAAGTAAAAGGACCTGGTTTTTTAAGGACGCACGATTTACGTTTAATTTGAATTTTAGTATTTTTGCTGGATTAGAATTTGTGTTTTGATGATGTTGGAATATTTGAATTTATTGGGTTTTGTGGTTTTCTAGAAATCTTAATTATAAAAATTATTTGCAAATTTAGTTATTAAATGGATTCGTGATGGGGTGCTTTAAAAAACACCTTACTACATATATATTGTGAGCTACATGAATGACGGAATACATTAAAATACATAGGTGTCTTATTTACATGAACGTTAGTGTATACATTTTATTGAAAAGTTATATGGTGAATTAGTTCTAATATGATGGAGTATTTGGATGGTAAAAAAAGTTATATGGTGAATGTTAGTATTTGGATGGTAACAAAACGTCTGAGTACATATATGTTGTACATAAATGTATTTCTGACATTGATGTACTACTAGTTTTAGATAAAAAAAATGTATGAGTAAGAGGATGACGATGAGAATTGGATGAAAAAACTCTGCAAAATTAGAAAATATTGAATAAGAAGATGAATGATACCACTTTAATTCGAATTATGATTTAATTAATAATGAAGAGATATGATCATGAAAACTACCAATGCTATAATTTAGGAATGGAGTTAATTCCGGAAGTTACCATATAAAGCTGGCATTCAAAATACCTATACTGCCCCTCATAATTTAAATACAATTAAATAATAAAATTGATTTATCTTACATGTGATTGGTCCTGAAAAGTTCTACGGGTTCTGTAAATAATATGGGTTCTGTATGGAATTCGACCCCAATTGATATAACCAATATCATTTCTCTATAAAATATTATATGCTTAATCATTTTAGAGTATGCGAATGAACTTTGTGGAGCAGGATCAATAAAAGTTTATGGTATATAGTTAGTAAATGTTAAACAACTTAAAGTTAAAATAAACTTAATCAATAATATTTTTTATTGATTTAAAAGTCAAAACAACTTAAAAACAATTATATTGAAGGAATATGCTTTTTAAATTCTGCTATATTATTTGGATCTATATTAAACATTTCCATTAAATGCCAGTGGAAAATACAACTGGAAAAATACATATATGCAATTATTAAAATAATTACTCTATTTGCAATTACTCCATCAAAGTCTTGTGGTATTGATGTATATGATATTACCCATAACCTAATAATCATATGTTCAAATCCTACAAATGTAAAGGAATGAGATTATGTGCAGTTAAAATAAAGCATTGTTTTAAAATTCTTATTAGTCTAGCAAATGAGACTGAGTTTTATGAGCATTTAAAATAGGGTAAATTTCACAAAATAATAAAGAAAAGAAAATCAACTTATAGAAAAATTAATTCCTAGCCTCTGGCCAGCCTTTTTATATAGTTATGTTGTTTTAAAAAAAGTAACGAGATTCAGCCATTGTTAATACATATATACAATACATAATTAAGATAGAATTTTATTTATGGGATTGTCTTCTCCTTAATAAAAGCTCCATAAAAATTAAAAATACATCATGTGTCCAAATAAAGCTACTACGAATGGAGTTCTTACAATCTTGAGTGGTGCAAATCACTTAATATGGTTATAAAAGACTCGTCTTGACTTCCGTCGTGGCGCTAAGACTTAAGGTTTGACCATGCCGTCACGTCATGACCCAATGATCGAGGGTAAGACTTGCGTATGCTGACCCAACTCGACTCTCATTTTCCCATAATAAATTTTGTTTTTTAAGCATATTAAATCAACTGAGCTAGCTATATGAACTAAATATATATAATTAATTATAAAAATGGTTGGATATATTGAAGATGGAGAAAAGTACAAATTTTGTATTTTTTCATCTTTATTTGTAAATTTATATATGTACAAAATTATTGATTTATGTACAAAATTATCGATTTACGTAACACCTTAGAAACGCCATGATCTCGCCCCATGGCTTTGCCATAGCTCGTCAAAGCTCGAGGTTTGACTATGCCACTACACCACGCCTTACATTATTTAGATACTTGCTAGGAAATCAAGCTCATTTGAATATTAAAAGATAAGGTATGGTAAGTGGGTTAAACTCATATTAAAGCCATTTTAGCTCTTTTAACACTAGTGTTAAAAGAGATCTTCTTCATGTTATTCATGTTAAAACTGAAGATGGGACCCATAAATCAACAAAATGTCATTCTATTGTGCCTTGCAAACCTTTTGGCGATCCGGCATTGCAATGGCATACAAGCTTTGGCGGGAGTGGTGATGTGATTTGACGGCCGCCGAAGCTGGTTAACAGATGATAACAAGGTTTGTACCGATTGCTCTTATAGTAAAACAGCTATTCATAGCTTATGCTGTTGTAAAAAATTCTCAAAATTTAGGTTTGTACTCGTTATATTTACATAGTTCACTTTAAATAAAAATATTTTTTAAAATAAAAAATTGTACTTCATTTTGTTGCGAAAAAAAAAATTAAATTTTCGAAAGAATCTAAAGTTATTTTCAGAATTTTTTTTTCACAATTTCTAAACAGTTTTTTAATCTAAGGTACCTGTTAAAATATTAGCTTCGCCCATCACATTGTTCTAATGGAAAATATTTATTTATTTATTTTGTATGGACTATGGAGTAAAACGGAAATACCCTCCAAAAATGATTGGTATGAAGGTTGGGGTACTTTGGGTATTTTAGCGCCGTAGTAATGAAGACAAAGCTGTTAATCGACAAACTTCGGAGGTCGGCCAACTGTTGGTCTGTGAACGGGAGAGACAAAAGCGGGAAAATTCTCATCACCTTTTTTCCTTGAATATTTATGAAAGTTTACCTTTTCTATTTGATGAAAAATGTATTTGTTTTGTACTAGATTTTTTTATTTTATATTCCTACATATAATAACTGTGTAATAAAGTTTTCTATTAAATTATCACCAGATAATTGTATTAGATTAATAGACATTTTATCAAATAAAATCTACGAGTTTAGGATCTTTTTAAGTTAAATTTAACAAGTTAGCAAAATCAATTCGTATTTAGTTCAAATGAGAAGTATGTGCTTGTGATTCATAAGTTAACACATTTATAACATTATATTATATTTAAATAAACTCTACCAATATTGAAAGAAAACTAAAAGAACTATTTATGAACAAATGATTAATGGTTATATTATATCTAGAAAATGTTATTAGAGGTAATATAATATGTAGTACAGAATTATACGAGGGGAGATAAAAACAAATAGAACAAGACAATAAAAAGTTATTATGTTGGTTAATAAAGCGAAATTCGTAGCAGTGATAGAGATTGTGACCAAGTTTTGCATATAATGTAAGCGAACTAGTTATTGTCATCAGGGGCATTTCCGAGATTTTGAAGGTCGTGTACGAAAACACGAGAATACAAGATTTTTATAAAAATTTGGACTTTCTAATTTTTTTTTCATAAATTAAGTTGGATTAAATTTTAATATTATACATATAAGATATATATAAATATTAGGCCCCTACAAAATATAGGTCATGTGCGACTACACCTACTGCACCTCCTGATAGACACCCTGATTGTCATAACCATGTAGAAATTCTTTTTAAATGTCCTGCCCATACCAAATGATTTTTCTTGAATCATGTCTAAAAAAGATGAATGTTGTGAAATATATCAACTCATTTATATTTCAGCTTCAATACTCTGTAGGGTTTCATTGTATTCTGATCGACCACTTGGGTCAACCACCTAGTATGCTTGGTTCGACCATACTGACCAAGAACATGAACTTGTTCTTGACCGGTTAAAACCAACTAGCTGATTTAATCCCTAAAAGCGGAAGTTGGATTAAACCTAATCCTTAAACCCTAAAAGATTGGGATGTTGGAAATCTAGATTAGATTAACAAGAAAGAAACCTTGTACGAAAAACTCGAACACACACACATACTTGTGTGTGTTCGTCGAACACTCACCAAGAACCCTAGGGTTCTTGGTGTTCTCGTTCGATCGAACAAGAGGAGAGGAAGAAAGTGTGTTCCATGAAACATACCTTAGGTTAATGCTTAAGATAGATCCACTGATGATGAACACGACGAGCGATCTTCTAGTTGATCACTTGCAACGATCTTGTTCTTCAATACTTGAAGAACACGAAGAACGAACGAAGAACACAAACTTGTGTTCCAAGTTTCGGCCGAAATAGAGAGAGGAGGGGCAAGGATTTCGTGATTAAGGAGGCAAGGATCAACATCTAGGGTTTAGTCATAAGTCTCCTATTTATAATAGAAGATTTTACACTTAAAACCCTTCTGGTTTAATTAAGATTAACTTCTTAATTAAACTTCCTTTTTACACTTCCATCCCTTATAGTTTTAACTAGTTTATAATTGTTGCACTTAACTATTAAATGTCTAGTATTAACACACTAATAATTCGGTACCCATATACACGAATTATATATACTTATATTTATACTTTTAATAGTTAACTAGCAGGGTACCCGCGCAATGCGGCGGCGAGTGTTCGTTTACACGGTAATAATTGTTGCTAGAAATAAATAATTAAACGGAAATGTGGATTTTGGTAAGAGTTGATGATTTACAGCGTCGTATATTTAATGTTAATGGGTAAAACGGTTTTCGAGTAACATACTTTTATTATTAAGTGTGGGTGGTGTTACCAAAGTGTAATGTATAGCAAGTGGTTAACACATAGTGATAAATTAGGAGAGGTATTGGTTTCGAATCTTATTAGCCGCGATTTTTTTTTTAAGGTAGAGAACTAACTAACAAAAGTGGAAAGGTCCTTAAAATTAAGTTTAAGGAGCTCCTTAAACTTGCCTAATGGGGTAGGCCTAAATGCTTTATATAGTAGTAAGATTATATAATAACCTTTATATAATTTACACGACAACATTATCCAATTACTATATGATTTAATGGCTTTAAATCATATCATGGATAACCTTTAATTAACACATTGTATATTTACTCAACTAGTAAATGTACAAACACTTATATTAATTAGTTAGTTAAATTAATCTAGTAATAAGTTAAACTTAACTTAATACTTAACTGATTCATAATGACTATTATGAATCATTCCTCTTCGTAGTATCATTGCATAAGTTGCTCGTATTACATGCACCCACCGGTGTGACCCTTAAGTGTTTCGTAGGCATGGATGTATCATCATAGGTTGACTAACTGTGCACATAAATCCTTCAGACTCCCACTTGTGCAAGTTCGTAACCTTTGTCTTAATGATACGAGCTACAATGGCCTTCTAGATGGGCATGTAGGTAACCAACCCCATAAAAACATCTTACGTAACCCATGTATAGTTTATGAAAAACTCTTTAATAGCGTCTCCTAGTAAAGAACACTCTGTCTCTACTTCTTAGGCAACTATGTTAGGCTTATCCCTTGCAGCACGATATTTGTTGATATTGACGTTTTTAGACACGTTCAAACCCGTCAATATCACATAAATTTAGTACATTTTGTAAATAAATTCATGTGATATTACTCAATATAATGTCTTTTATGTATTTCAGGTGTTATAGTATGGAAGAAGGTGAAAAAAAGACCAAAAAGATAGCAAAAGTCACAAAATACAACATTTTGGGAGTTCCCATTCGTGAAGGTGGTCATGAACTACACAAAATATACAAGAAAAATCTCTGGACAACCCTCGCGATCGCGAACCTGAGTTCGCTTCTCCAACTTCCCGTGTTTTGGAGTTCGCGACGCGAACTATTAGAGTTCGTGAAGCGAACTCTGCGTCCAGAAAATCGATTTATAGCAGAATAGGGCAAAAAGGCAGTTATCTGGAAAAACATATACGTTTTTTGGCAGTTAAGGACGATTTTCCAGAGCATTTCTTCAAGGGTTTCATCAAACTACAAGCAATTATTGATTTCTTATCATTTTGGAACAATTTCATGGTTGTATTTCTATCTTTGAATCCTTGTTTGTCGATTTCTAGCATGTCTATGTGCTAGTAATCTTTTTATTCATTATGTTTGGATGATTCTAGGACTAAGTATGGTTTAATTTTAGGGTTATGTTTATGTTCAAACGATTGTTGATGTTTAATTACTCTTTTTGGTTCAATCTATGAATTTTCGTTTCTTTATCGTTAATGATTGATTCAATTAGGTATTGACAACATTTGATTAAATTGATCATTTCTCCAACTTTTCATTATGACCTAGTTGGTAATTCACTAGAAATAGGGATTAGAGACAAGATTCCAATAAGTTAGATTAAACAAGAAATTCGACCCTAGTAATGAGAATTCTAGGTTAGAGGTCTTAGTTAATTCAAGACGGTAATTTCAAAAAATAGAAGTGTGATTAGTTATAACTTTTGAGAGAAGAAATTCCTATTAGTTGTAATTAGTTTATTAAATGGAATTGAGAGAAATCTAATACCGTGACTTCTAGAACATTAAACTAGCCGGTGCTTAATAACCATACTTAGTACTAGATGAATCCATACATAGTGAATATCTTTTAAATCTCAAATTAATTTCCAATTAACGTTCTTTGTTTCTGAAATTCAGTATTTACATTAGATAAAATCCAAATCATGTTCAAAACTCTTTCTTTGATTAATTCTTTAATTTACTATTACTTGATTACATAACCGTTCCCTGTGGATTCGATAACCCGAAATACTTATCTAAGCTATATTACCCACGATTAGGTATACTTGCCTATGAAAGTGGTAGTCTAGAATAGTAGTATTTAGGAGTATAATTTAATAACTAGATCAAACACATCAAGTTTTTGGCGCCGCTGCCGGGGACCGGTTTTATGTTTTTAGGTTTTTGAAAGTTAATTAGTTAATTGATCCTTATTTAAGAATTTATTCTTAAATAAGTTATTTAATTTGTAATTTCTGTTTTCCATTATTTTGTCTATCAGTTGCGTGTTAACTCTTTGCTTTGAGTTGTGCAGGTGCATGAGCAATAAGAATACTCTTAGAGGCAAAAAGTCTAAAGCTGATCAACCCTCACCGTCTTCTGATCCAGAGAAACTTTTTCGAAGGAGACAGAGGATTCAATTAGAAGCAAGATACAACGCAACCATAAAGAAAGCTCAAAATATTGGGGAACCGAGTCTTGAAAATCAAAATCCGCTTTTTGAAGTTCAAGTCCAAAGTTCTGAAAATCAGGAGCAAACTCCTGTTAATTTAGAACCAATAGTTAATCAAGAGCCGATTCTTGATAACCAAATGGGTGATCGAGACCCACCACCGGAACGTCCGATGTGGCAAACGAGGCAAAATGCCCCGGTTGATGCCATTCCGGCAATTAGACTTCCGGAGATAAATGGCATAAATTTTGAAATAAAAAGTCAATTCCTTAGTATGGTTCGTGATTTGGGTTATGATGGTAGACTCACCAATGACCCAAATCACCATATTGAGTGCTTTAATGACATATGCCAATTGTTTAGGATTCCTAACGTTTCGCAAGATGCGATACGACTTCGACTCTTCCCTTTTAGTCTAATTGGAGAGGCTAAAATTTGGGTTAAATCCCTTGAGCCAAACTCCATTTCGACTTGGGAAGAACTCCGAAGTCGATTTATACACCGTTATTTTCCACCCGCGAAAGCGGATAAATTAAAAACTGATATTATGGCTTTTCAACAGGAAGCTGGGGAAACATTAACGGAAGCATGGGAACGTTTCAAAGGAATGTTGAGGAGATGCCCAAATCATGGGTTTGAGAAGAGTGATATCGTCCATCTCTTCTATAGGGGTTTGTCTAACAATGCTCGATCCACCCTTGATTCATCGAGTGGTGGAATATTCATGTATAAAACCCCTACGGAAGGATACCAACTTTTGGAGGATATGGCCATGCACAATGCGGAATGGGCCACCGATAGAAGAGCCGGAAAACAAACGGGTTCGGTCAATGCGGTTGACGATAGACAAAATGATGAAGTCGCCGCCATAAAGAATAACCAGGTAATGTTAGAACGTAAATTAGATAAAATAACATCTTCTTTACATGCGATACAGGTTGGTTGTGATAAATGCGGTGGACCCCACCTTGCAAAGGAATGTCAACAACACCAACCGATGATGACCGAGGAGGAGGTTAATTATTTAAACCAAGGTTACGGGCAAAACTATCAACGAGGAAACCAAGGATACAACAACAATAGGGGTTACAATAACAATAACAATAATTTCCCCCCTAGACCATCACATCCACCCGGTTTCCCTCAAAACAACAATAACCAATCCAATTACCCTCCCCGGAATAATCCAAACACACCCGGTTCGAGTTCAAAGCCCGAAGAGCACATGTCTCTCGAGAGCATGTTTGGTCAGTTTATGGCTAGCCAAGCCAAAACAAATGAAGAAACCAAACAAGACTCGAAAGAGATGAAACAATGTATTAGAAACCAACAAGCCACCATTCAAAACTTAGAGAGAGATATTGGGAGAATTGCCCAAGCCTTAACCGAAAGACCTCAAGGCAATTTACCCCCTTCTACCCAAGCGAATCCCAAAGGAGACTTTAACAACTCAAGGGATGTCAAAGCCATTACCACACGAAGTGGTAAAGAGGTAAGTTCACCAATGGTTAAAATTACTAATAATAATTCTAGTGAACAGGTACTTGTAGAAGAGGGGACACCAATGATTGAAGAAGGGGTGATTGTTGAGAAGATTATAGAAAAAGATGAACCGAAGAAGAGTGAATCAAAGAAGGAAGCAACAACAAATTCTTACCTGCCTAAAGTTCCTTTCCCACAACGGTTGAGAAAGGAAAAGCTCAAAGAAAAATATGGTAAGTTTGTTGAAATGATTAAACAGGTACGCATTAACGTGCCTTTGGTTGATATGTTGGCAGGTATGCCAAATTATGGAAAGTTTATTAAGGATTTGGTGTCAAATAAAGTGCAAATGGAGGAAGCATCTTCAGCTGTGTTGAGTGAAGAATGCTCGGCGATCATAGAATCCAAGATGCCACCAAAGCTAGAGGACCCAGGGAGTTTCATAATCCCTTGTCTCTTTAATAATTTACCGGTTTGTAATGGTCTAGCAGATTTAGGTGCTAGTATTAGTTTAATGCCCTTGTCGATAGCTACAAAAATAGGATTAACCGATTTTAAGCCGACTAGGATGATCTTGAGATTAGCAAACCTTTCATACACATATCCCATTGGCATAGCAGAAAATGTTCCTGTTAGGGTTGATAAATTCGTATTCCCCGTAGACTTCATTGTCCTAGAAATGGATGTGGATCCCAAAGTCCCGCTAATTCTAGGTAGACCTTTCTTGAACACGGCGGACGCCATGTTTCATGTGTCTAAGAAACAACTAAGTCTAGGAATAGATGATGATAGGGTCACCTTCTCTATTGAGAAAGCCATGAGGCATACCTCCAAATCCGATGATTCTTGTTATTTCATTGATGTTATCGATTCATGTATCGATGAGGAGGTTACTTCCTTTCTCGACCTCGATTGTAATGATGTCACCACAAAAGGTGATTTCACTATTGATTCCGATGAAACAATCCGAGATCTCCAAGAGTTCGAGGATTTGCTTCATGTAGATGGTGAGGAATCCGAGGTAGGAGATGTTGTGTTTGAGAAATTTGACCCTAAAGACAACCTTCGAATTAAAACTTCTTTAGAAGAGCCACCTACTCTAGAGCTTAAAACTTTACCAAACCATTTAGAGTATGCCTTTTTAGAAGGTGATTCTAGTCTTCCGGTCATCATTTCATCTAAGTTATCCTCCACCGAAAAAGCCGATCTTATAAAAATTCTCAAAACTCATAGACAAGCCATTGCTTGGAAAACAGCTGACATTCCGGGTATAAATCCCGCCTATTGTACACACAAAATCCTCATGGAGGAAAATTTCAAGCCAAGTGTGCAAAGGCAAAGAAGATTAAACCCGAATGTCAAAGATGTGGTTAAAAAAGAAGTTCTTAAACTTCTTGATGCGGGACTCATCTACCCTATCTCCGATAGCCCGTGGGTGAGTCCGGTACAAGTCGTACCGAAAAAAGGGGGTATGACAGTCATAAAAAACGAGAAGGGTGAACTAATCCCTACTCGAACTGTCACGGGTTGGCGAGTGTGTATTGATTACCGCAAGCTAAATGATGCCACCCGAAAGGATCATTTTCCTTTACCATTCATTGATCAAATGTTGGAACGACTCGCGGGAAACAACTTCTATTGTTTCCTCGATGGCTTTTCCGGCTATTTTCAGATTCCTATTGACCCCCTTGATCAAGAAAAAACCACGTTCACATGCCCCTTTGGTACATTTGCTTATAGGAGAATGCCGTTTGGTCTATGCAACGCTCCGGCCACGTTCCAACGTTGCATGACGGCTATTTTCCAAGACATGATAGAGGATTGTATGGAAGTATTCATGGATGACTTCTCGGTTTTCGGGAACTCATTTACTTCATGTCTAGCAAATCTTGAGAGGATTTTAAGAAGGTGTGAGGAATCCAATTTAGTGCTTAATTGGGAGAAATGTCACTTCATGGTGCAAGAAGGCATTGTGCTAGGACATAAAATTTCTGAGAAGGGAATTGAGGTAGATAAAGCTAAAATAGATGTCATATCTAAGCTACCTCCGCCCTCGAATGTGAAAGCCGTGAGAAGTTTCCTTGGTCATGCGGGTTTTTACCGTCGGTTTATCAAAGATTTTTCTAAAATCACCCGACCCATGACCCATTTACTTGAGAAGGATATACCTTTTGTTTTCTCAAACGAATGTGTAGAATCCTTTGATTTGTTAAAGGAAAAACTTACCGAGGCTCCGATCATGGTTTCTCCCGATTGGGAATTACCATTTGAGTTGATGTGTGATGCGAGTGATTATGCACTCGGTGCGGTGTTGGGGCAAAGAAAGAACAATCACTTTCAACCAATCTATTATGCTAGCCGAACACTCAATGGTGCTCAAGTGAACTATACAACCACCGAAAAAGAATTACTTGCGGTTGTGTTCGCTTTTGATAAATTTCGACCTTACCTTGTGTTGTCGAAAACCATTGTGTACACCGATCATTCCGCATTGAAACATCTCTTTGCTAAGC
The DNA here is from genome assembly GCA_963853835.1 of Calendula officinalis. Taxonomy (NCBI): domain Eukaryota; kingdom Viridiplantae; phylum Streptophyta; class Magnoliopsida; order Asterales; family Asteraceae; genus Calendula; species Calendula officinalis. The sequence continues at coordinate 53,754,000 of OY970822.1, forward strand.
AAGACGCCAAACCTCGACTCATACGTTGGATTCTCCTCTTGCAAGAATTTGACATTGAGATCAAGGATAAGAAGGGGGCGGAAAACCTTGCAGCTGATCATTTATCCCGCCTCGAAAATCCATATTTGGAGGAATGTGATGAAAATGGGATAAATGATAAATTTCCCGATGAATTCCTTGAAGTGGTCAACGCTTTACAAGTGTCTGATGACCCGTGGTTCGCCGACATGGCAAATTATTTGGCGGCGGGTATCCTTGTAAAGGGTATGACTCATCAACAAAAAGGGAAATTTTTCTCCGATCTTAAGTACTATTATTGGGAGAATCCTTACTTATTCCGGGTCGGGCCTGATTTTGTTCATAGGCGATGTGTTTACGGTGAGGAAGCTTACGTCATTCTCAACGAATGTCATAAGGGACCCACCGGGGGCCACTTCGGACCTAACCTCACCGCCCGGAAAGTATTAGATGCGGGATTATATTGGCCAACGATTTTTAAAGATTCATATAAATTGGTCAAGGCTTGTGATGCTTGCCAACGAACGGGTAGCATCTCCAAACGAGACGAAATGCCTCAACATAGCATTCAAGTTTGTGAGGTGTTCGATGTTTGGGGCATTGATTTCATGGGCCCATTCCCGAGCTCCCATGGTAATAAGTACATTCTTGTAGCCGTCGACTACGTCTCCAAATGGGCCGAGGCAAAAGCATTACCCACAAATGATGCCCGGGTCGTAGTCAAATTTGTTCAAGCTCTCTTTTGTAGGTTCGGATGTCCTCGTGCTCTCATTAGTGATCGGGGCACCCATTTTGCCAATCACCTAATGGAGAAAACTTTGCAAAGATATGGTGTCCATCACCGTTTTTCAACTTCTTATCATCCACAAACAAGTGGACAAGTTGAAAACACTAATCGAGCACTTAAGAGGATCCTTGATAAAACCATTGATCGAAATCCAAAAATTTGGTCTCAAAAGTTAGATGATGCTCTTTGGGCATTCCGAACCGCGTTTAAAACGCCTACCGGTTACACCCCGTACCGTATGGCTTACGGGAAAGCATGTCACATTCCGATCGAAATTGAACACAAAGCCTTTTGGGCTCTTCACGAATGTAACATGGATGTAATCATGGCGGGTCACAACCGCAAATTCCAATTAAATGTTCTTACCGAAGAAAGATCTCATGCCTACGAGAATTCTCGAATTTATAAAGAAAATACGAAACGTTGGCATGACAATAAATTGAAAACCTTCAAATGTTTCAAACCGGGAGATAAAGTCCTAATTTATCAATCTCGTTATAAGTTTTCTCCCGGAAAGCTTAAATCCAAATGGGCCGGTCCTTACACCGTTGTCCAACAAAAACCTTCCGGGTATGTGGAGCTCATTTGTGATAATGGCCGTTTTAGCATAAACGGTCACCGTTTGAAACTTTATCATGAAGGGAATGGTAATTTTGAGAAGGAGAAATTGGAGGAAGAGGAGGTGATTCATTTCATCTCGGTTGGTGCTCGTAAGTAAGAGAAGAGTAGCATCGAGTCGAGCTTTAGACTCAATAATCTTTTAAGCGCTTCTCGGGAGGCAACCCGTGTGTTTTGTGGTTAATTCCTTTTCCTTTCAGCGTTAGTTTAGCTCTTTGAATAAATTTTCTGCATTCATTAGGTGTCTTTGTGGTCATTCTATTTAAAATTCTGGAAAAAGAATCGCTTTTGGCAAAATTTTGTCGTTCGCGTCGCGAACTCGGTGACCTCGCGAACGCGAGGGTTGTCCAGCGATTTTGGCTTCTGGTCGCGAACTAGTTCGTGTTCGTGATCTCCTAGTTCGCGTTCCGGGTCCGGGTCAACCCAACTTCTTATCCGGGTCAGTCTAAGTTCGCGAAGCGAACCCTGGGGCTTCGCGACGCGAACTTTCCGTCTTTTAAATATGCCGTGTCTCTTCCAGCCTCATTGTCGATAACCCTAACCCCCATTCGCGAACCCATTCGAGCAGAACAGCCATAAAACCACCCGAATCCTTCATTTCTTGCCGTTTTTCTTCCGATTTCGTCCCCAAATCTCCATCATTATGCGAACTAGGGTAAGTTTTTCTCATTTGAGGCTAGGTTTTCAGTTAATTTTGGGTTTAGGGTCCGAATTTTTTTTGATTTTTTTTTTTTTTTTGGTTAGATTTCTTATGAAACTTAGCATTCTAGTTCTTCATTGTTGCTTGGTTGAACCCTAGTCGAAATCCTTAGTCTTTATGCTTGAATAGTTACATTCTTTAAGATTAGTGGGTTTCGTGTCCTACATTGTTGAGATTTGGGAAGTTTTGGGTATGATATGGTGAAATTCCGAAAAATTGCAATTATTTAAGTTGGTTTTAATTGATTGAACTAGTTATTATGTTCTAATTTTTACAATTTTAACATAACTAGTTTAAAATTCGGTTTAGGGTAAAAGTTTTGGTCAATTTACTTCAAGTATTTTGCTGAATAATGTTCAAGGTTTAACAACAAATATTTTTTTTTTACAATGTTAAATGATTGTAATACACTTAGGTAAAAAAAAAAAAATAAAAAAATAAAAAATAAAAAAAAAAATAATAAACCGTATTTCTGTTTTTGTTTGTTTGTTTTTAGGTGTTCGTCGTGATTGCTGTTTTGTTGCGGATTCTTGCAAACTGCTCCGGAATTCAAAAAAAAATTTTCACCGGGAATGTACACATCACATCCTCAGGTCGTATACTTTCTTATGACCTCGATTTCCTAAATTTTGTCAAGTTTATTGCATTGGGGACAATGCAAACACTTAAGTGTGGGAAGGGGGTGTATTTAAAAAGAAATCCACCATTTAAAATTTGTTAAATCTTCGAAAATAATCATCCGAGTAAGAAAACCGATTTAATGGTTAAATTTTTTTTTTATGACACATCTCGATGCTTTTGAAAACAATTTTGGGAGACAAAGTTTAATTTAAATGATAGAATTTTAGCTAGTTTTTATGTTTCAATATTTGTGGCTTTTCATAGATTTAAGAATTTTAGCTCTTTGATTATGGTAATTTTAACGTAGAAAATTGGAAATGCCTTGCATAATATATAAGAATCGTCTTTAAGAAAATTAAGGTTAGTTTTACTAGCTCCCAATGACATTAGGTTAAGATAAGGGCCTTTAGTTTACGATGCACATCATTGTGAATAATAAACAAAAATATATTAAAAAGTTATTAATCAAATATTGTGGAAGAACAAACAACCGGACGTGTGTCACTCGGACAAGTAAGCCCGAGGGGTCCTTCAAACCTAGCATTCTAAGGTCAACTGATCTGGACATGTTGGTGGAAAGTCTGCTACGCGGGGGGCATACGAGCTGAGGTTCTTCCCACCAAACAAATAAAAAAAAAAAAAAAAAAAAAAAGAAAGAAAGAAAGAAAATAAGCAAAAATAAATAAGCTTGAATAAAGCATACATGAATAAAGCGTTTACGCTACCCAATGATATTTAAACTAATTTTCCTTAATTTAACCCTACTAATTGGGTGGTTTTCATAAAGATGATATTTGTAGATTATGCAAGAATGAAGAGATTCTAAATTAAAATTGGTATAATTAAGGTAGCCAAAAATTAGTAGGTTTATGAAAAGTTAGCTAGTTTGGTACACAAAATTGGATATAAAATCTAGGTAAAATTTTATTTGCTAAATTAAACTAAATTCTGAAATTGGCATTGATTGTGATTGAGATGTTTGTCATATGCATTGGATTGGTGTCTTACTACCAGATTTTTCAGGATGATTTGCTTGAGGACAAGCAAAGTTTAAGTGTGGGGATTTTGATATTGACGTTTTTAGACACGTTCAAACCCGTCAATATCACATAAATTTAGTACATTTTGTAAATAAATTCATGTGATATTACTCAATATAATGTCTTTTATGTATTTCAGGTGTTATAGTATGGAAGAAGGTGAAAAAAAGACCAAAAAGATAGCAAAAGTCACAAAATACAACATTTTGGGAGTTCCCATTCGTGAAGGTGGTCATGAACTACACAAAATATACAAGAAAAATCTCTGGACAACCCTCGCGATCGCGAACCTGAGTTCGCTTCTCCAACTTCCCGTGTTTTGGAGTTCGCGACGCGAACTATTAGAGTTCGTGAAGCGAACTCTGCGTCCAGAAAATCGATTTATAGCAGAATAGGGCAAAAAGGCAGTTATCTGGAAAAACATATACGTTTTTTGGCAGTTAAGGACGATTTTCCAGAGCATTTCTTCAAGGGTTTCATCAAACTACAAGCAATTATTGATTTCTTATCATTTTGGAACAATTTCATGGTTGTATTTCTATCTTTGAATCCTTGTTTGTCGATTTCTAGCATGTCTATGTGCTAGTAATCTTTTTATTCATTATGTTTGGATGATTCTAGGACTAAGTATGGTTTAATTTTAGGGTTATGTTTATGTTCAAACGATTGTTGATGTTTAATTACTCTTTTTGGTTCAATCTATGAATTTTCGTTTCTTTATCGTTAATGATTGATTCAATTAGGTATTGACAACATTTGATTAAATTGATCATTTCTCCAACTTTTCATTATGACCTAGTTGGTAATTCACTAGAAATAGGGATTAGAGACAAGATTCCAATAAGTTAGATTAAACAAGAAATTCGACCCTAGTAATGAGAATTCTAGGTTAGAGGTCTTAGTTAATTCAAGACGGTAATTTCAACAAATAGAAGTGTGATTAGTTATAACTTTTGAGAGAAGAAATTCCTATTAGTTGTAATTAGTTTATTAAATGGAATTGAGAGAAATCTAATACCGTGACTTCTAGAACATTAAACTAGCCGGTGCTTAATAACCATACTTAGTACTAGATGAATCCATACATAGTGAATATCTTTTAAATCTCAAATTAATTTCCAATTAACGTTCTTTGTTTCTGAAATTCAGTATTTACATTAGATAAAATCCAAATCATGTTCAAAACTCTTTCTTTGATTAATTCTTTAATTTACTATTACTTGATTACATAACCGTTCCCTGTGGATTCGATAACCCGAAATACTTATCTAAGCTATATTACCCACGATTAGGTATACTTGCCTATGAAAGTGGTAGTCTAGAATAGTAGTATTTAGGAGTATAATTTAATAACTAGATCAAACACATCATTTGTGATAACGAATACGAGCATGGTAGAAATTATCAACTCCTGTATTCGAATTCATTTTATGACTTCTTAATTCAAACTATTATGATAAACGACAAAGAACAAATCAGTTCGTTTGGGCATGGCCATGCACTTTCCAGTTATCTCATCACGTCAAAGGACCTATAAATATCTCTCCTAAAAAGGAGGTGCAATTACCATCTTGTATAATACTTAGTATTGCTCTTTCTAGGACATTTCCTTTTCTCTCATGCGTAAGCATAATCCGAAGATCACGCTTCCAATAGAGAAAAGTTGACCCAGTCAATTCGTCCTTTTCTAGAAACAAACGTTGTGAGAGATTGTTGGTACGTGTCGTTATGGTTGTTGCTGCCATCTACAAATCAAACCCAGTTTAATTATTAATCATCAATAAACATTCTCTAAAATATATTATAAACACATAATTAATATTTTAGGCCTAGGATCCATATATCACATTCTCGCCGCAAGGTTTGGGCACTTCCCGACGAGACATGCTATTTCTGGTAGGTAACATCCTTACCGATCGCATCAAGACTTGACACGATTCCTAGGGGTCGTAGAATCTTTAGACTTATAACTTATTACAACTTTGTACAATCTAATTGTTCATTTCTAAGTTAGTAATAAAGTCTAGTATGTTTATTCTACTCAAGTACTTTTTGGGCTGGGACTCCCGATTATCACCAAAATAGATCAGACCATCTAAGACAGTGCGATGCTCTGCGCCGGGACTCCCGATTATCACAGAACCTTACGCACCCTAACACTCGCAATAATTTGAATCCATATCTAAGGTTCTTTATCCTTACAATATGAATATCGTTGAACAAGTGAGGTGTTCCATTAGGTGGATAGTACTTCGATCTAAGATTTTCTTGGGTTTGTTTAAGTCTTAAAACTAAACTTAAACTTTTATTCCAATCTTAATCCTTGTTTAAAATGTGTGACTTGTGAATTTAGAAATTCTACAAGACACCTTTTAAAACTTAAGAACTTCTCTTTAAAACTTATAGTTTCGAGAATTGCGCGATTTATATGTATACCTAAAACGAGGTGTACAAAACGTTTTACTAGGATTTTTAAAAAACCTTATCTTATTATAAAACTTACTTGTTTTATCTTTACTTGAAAAAACTTAAAACTTATGTTAAACTTTTTAATTCTATTATAATTCATAAACTTGAATCACACCTAGTTTTTCATATGTCTAATAATGAAATTAAACATTTGTTTTGACCTACTAGATTCAACCAAAACTTATGTCTTAACGACACACTTATAAACTTTGTGATTTTCTTGTGTAGCTCCCACTAGCTCCAACAACCATGATAGAACTTAAGCTAACACAATCACCGGTTTATACTTGGTGAAACTAATAAACTTATTATATAAAGACTATATATAATAATTCTTAGTTTGTTTAAACCTTTCTTATATTTAACTTGAACTAGTTAAATATAGGTTCTTTGTTATTTATTCTTGATCATTAATCTAGTATATTACAAAACTTGTAAAATACTTATATTATACTTGTATAATTATCTAGCTATAATAACTTATAACTTTATACTTCTTAATATATATAACTTTGTATATTTCTAGTTAATCATATAATTTCAACTTGTACAATTTCTAGTTATAATATAACTTTGTACTTTCTAGTTTTAATTATATAACAACTTTATACAATAACTAGTTATACTATTATCCTTTAAGATCAAAATAACATTACTCTTTTAATTGTTCAATTTTATCTTGTACTTAATATATATACATATATATATATTTCATTACTTTATAATAAACTTGTAACATTCTAATAAGAATATTACATCTAATTTATACGTATGTATTTTAACTTAATCTAATTAAAATACGAATAAACTTATTATATCTATTAAAATTCATTATTCTTTTAAGTATTTAAAAATTCTGAAATATATATATATATATATATATATATATATATAGGATTGAGTTCCATTGAGAATTAATATATTGGGTGAGAATGCGAGAATAGATCTCAACCATTGATTAGGGCGGATTTGGGGCTCACGGCCCGGCAAAGTCTGCCGTGCGGCACGAGGGGGGGCACATGTGCCCTGTTTAATCATCGATGATTAATGTGTAATCATCGATGATTACCCCATGATTATAAAATTCTCACATTCTCACCATTTTTCCAATTCTCAAAGGAACCCTCGGCCCTATATATATATATATATATATATATATATATATATATATATATATATATATATATATATATATATATATATATATATATATATATATATATATATATATATATATATATATATTGTTAATTTTAGAACTTAAAATCAACACTTCCTTTAATCTTATTAATTCATTAAATGAATTAGATAAACCCTAATCTTGTTCTTGATCAATCAATACTAGGGTTTTGACTTTCTTGATCAAAGACATCATTTTATTTAAAAGATTAATTCATTTTAATCAATCCTATCTAAACAATAAACTTTGTTTAAATTCTAAGATAGATTATAACCTTTAATAAATTTATTTAAACTTTTTAACTTAAACCTTATAGACAATAAAACTTTGTCTAAGTTACTAGGTTTAAAGAACTAGTTTTAATAAATCTATCAAAATAATAATTAAACCTATTAAACATAAACTTGTTTAATTATCTAGGTTTTTAGATTATTATTATTCTAATTAATTCTTTTAATTAAACTAAACTAGTTTAATCCTAGATTACATCTAGGGTTTCGAAAATTTGCTTAAAGCCTAGGAAACTTTTCTACCAATTAAACTAAGCTAGTTTAACAAACTTGGTGTCCAAGTAACCTCCTTGATTTCGAAATCTTTGAGGGAAAAGGAAAGAATCTTTTTTGACCAATTAAACCAAAACTTGGTTTAACACACTTGGTCCTAGATTTTGAAGATCAAATAATAAGGAAAGAATCATCTTGATCAAGAACTTTGATATTCTTGATCCTAGGCTTCTTCCTAATTTTCGAAATACTAGGGTTAGGAAAAGAAGCCTTTTGATCAATTAAACAAATCTTGTTTAACATACTTGATCCTAGTGTTAGTGATTTACGGTTTTAATCAAAGAAAACGCAGCAGAAATATAACATAAATCACCACACAAGGATCTACATATTGACAATATAATTAAGCTTTAAAATCAAAGAGATTAGGAAGAACAATTCATACACTTGAAGCCTTTGGTAAATTCATGTATGTAGAGGTTGAAGATGAGAAGCAAACAACTCCAAGAATTCAATGTAGAATTCATCTAATGGTATCCACACTATACCATATCAAAAACACCAATTAGATTGCCAATCCCCTGAGCAAGAATATCAAACACACATACGCGCCACGTGACAACTAAGGAAACAGTACACAAAGAATTTGTTTTTCCTTCTTTTGTTACACGTCAAAAACAAAAACAAAGAGGAAGAATCTTCCCTTTATTTGCGTATGATCATCCCCACCAAACAAGTCCCTTTTGCTTTGTTTTGTGCGATCACAAAACCAAACGCATTTTGCAATTGAGAGGTCCGGCGGCGTATTAGGAGGGCAAGAGATTAGGGTTAATCTTTCTTAAGTATATATATCCATAATACAAGTTATGAGATATGACACTTATCCCCTTGTCTTTTTGATTCTTTACGATTACTCACTAATACATTTTAACTTAACAATTAATTTAAACATAACTAGCCAAATAATTATAGTTTATATAAATAATATAATTACCCTAATTATATTATATATATTAAATCGTGTTTGGTGTATAAGTGTGTGACCCTTTAGGCTCACATACCTCGAGCCATATAACTATATGTTATGAACGTGAAGCATATTCCAACAGCTCCCACTTGCGCACGTCATAACATCAAGTAGTTATACAAGCAAAGGTTAGAGTCTAGCAACCCGCCAATGCCCCTAGAAGTATATGAGTGAGTTTCAGAAAAGTCCAGGTTCAAAGTTTTTCAATCAGTTATCCTTTTGTTACTGATACCATGTTGAATTCTAGACAAAGATTAATGTCAATCTAAAATTTCAACGATTCTGTTTCTCGATCTTTACATTGAATTAGATTACCAAACCAATCAAGATTCATCTTGATTACCTTTGGGTACGGCCGTACAAGCATCTATTCAAATCATCGAGGGGCCAGTAGTATCTAATCCAAACACGTGGAGGAACAAATTCTTTATTGACTACACGTGTTTGATATATGCTTAATATCAAACCTGAAAATGGTTGTTATAGCAGCCTTATTCAGGTCAGCGTTTAACCACGTCAAAGTTTGACACTCCACATACGCAAACCAACTTGCATCTCAAGTCAGAGGATAAGCGACAAAGCCTTTGTGAGATTCACTTGTGACATAAATCCAGGAAGTGATTTCTCATAGGTTGGGTCAGTCCAATTGTGCATCACAATGAACAACATGTGAGTTTGATTTCATAAGCCTTAGTCATACTAACATCATGTCATCAATGCCCTCAGATTTGTCTTAATAATATTCCCATATTATTAATATGACAATGGACAATTTAGAATATAAAACACAGTAAATATTCAAGGATATAAACATGCAAATATAGAACACAGTAGATATTCATATAAAAACGATCATATCAAATATATCAATTTATTCCAATAAAAACTGCTCAACGTTCCATTATTCAAATACTAAAACAGATTTACATGAAACTACTAGCTTGTCGAAGTCCAATGTTCCAATCATATTCAATATGTTAGGTACAAGACATTGAGTTTGATAAAGTGTCAGCTAGTTAGTTATCTGTTTGAACTTTAAGAGTACGAATTTCACATATCTCGATAAATCATTCGAATGTAGTGAACCTTCGTAAATAGGATCTAGCGTCATCACGACCTATTTCAAAACCAGCATAAGTATAGCAAGTATACTTAGTTTTGGTTTGGTATCTCCACCATAACCAAGGAATATATATCTAGTATTTCAAAAATACTTCAATGTGTTCTTAACAGCAATCCCGTGACTCTCTCGTGGATTCTGTTGGTATTTTCAAGTAAGGTCCCCTAAGGACGTTACATTTGGTCTAGTGCTCCTTACAGCGTACATGATGAATGGAATAGCCGATTCATAGGGGATTACATTCATTCGCTTCACCACATTAGGTGTGGAAGGTCCTTGAGTCTCACTCAAGTTTACATTGGGTGGCATACGAGGACATCCTCGTTTGGGAGCATCCATTCTAAACCGTTTTAGAATTTTGTCAATGTAAGCACTTTGACTTAAACCAATTAACTGCTTTGATCTATCCCAATAGATTCATAACTTCAAGTATGTGTGTCGTATTTCTTCAATCCTTCATGTCAAAACATTTTCTAAGCCAGGATTTTCATCTTGTAGCATTGGTATATTGTTTCACATGAGTGACATGTCATCAACATGTATGACTTGAGAAACGACAATGCTCCCACTAGCTTTCATATATACACATGCTCATTTTGGGTTTTAGGTGAAACAAACATTTTGATTTCATCATTTAACAAATCTCATTGTCATAGTACACTACTTTGGCTATAAGAATCCTAATGTCTTTAGTAACAGGCGAGAAGGTTTCATCATTGTCAATCCCGTGGGATTGAGTGTAACCTTTTACTACTACAAGAGCTTTATAGGTATGTATATTTTCATCCATGTCAACAGTCTTACTATTTTGAGAAAGACCAACTAAGTTCAAAACTTGATTGTCTCTCATGGATTTCATTTTCGCATTCATAGCTTCAAGTCATTTTTCGAATTCAAAATTCGATAATGCAACTTGATAGTTAGGGGGTTCATTATGATCCTCGAAACTTTGTTCCTCAGCATCAACATAAATCTATATCGTTCAGGTGCATGAGGTGTCCTTGCGGACCTACGAATGGGAACAACACCATCCTGTGGTCCAACATCTATATGTCCAGCCTTTGTATGATATTTGCTAGTGTTACCAGAAGGTTGTGCATCTTCACTTTGAATCTCGTCAAAGTCTATAGTGCTCCCACTTGCTTTGTGAAATGAGACTGTTCTCAAGAAACTCAGCATACCGAGCAACAACAATTTGTTCTCAGGTGGGTAGTAAAATAGTAACGAAGTTATAGTTGATAGATATGGGCTCAAGTTTGTTTGGCATGTCTCGTTCCACGAGATCCTCACAACCCCAGATCTGCAAGTAAGACAAATTAGGGACTTTCCCATGCCATATTTCATATGGTGTCTTTTTAACCTTTTGGTTGTAACCATATTAAGTATTCGAGCAGCACACTTCAGTGCATGCCCCTCAAAAGGATAGAGGAATAGTAGTAGGACTCATCATAGATCGAACCATGCCAAGCAGGGTCCGATATCTCCTTTCAGACACACCATGATCTTGTGGAGTGTATGGAGGAGAGAATTGTGAGACAATCTCACGTTGGGTTGGATGATCCTGAAACTCTTGGCTCATGTACTTTCCTCCTCGACTAGGACGGAAATCCTTTGTTGTCTTGCCGAGTTTATTTTCTACATCACTTTAGAAAGATTTGAACGTTTCAAAGATTTTATGTTTATGTTTAATCAAGTAAACATAACCATAACTACTGAAATCGTCAGTGGAAGTGATAAAGTAGGTAACACCTTCCCTAGTCTTATTTCTAAAAGGGCCACATATATCAGTATGTATGAGTCCAAGTAGATTTTTAGCTCTTTCACCAACATGGGAGAAAAGCTTTCTTTTTATCTTTCCATAATATACAAGAGAGGCATTTAAATGATTCATGATCATTTGTTAAGAAGCCCTTCGTGTTGTAGTGTCAAAATGCGTTTCTTGTTTATGTGGAAAAGATGACAATGCTCTAGGTAAATGGAATCCAAACCGTTTTGGATTCTTGAGTGCTACATTTCTATATAGAACTATCGTTTGAATCTGGATCATGCATATCAATTTCAAGCATACTATTACAAGGAATAGTTATAAAATATGTTATTTTTCAGAAAACAAAATATCATAATCCATAATAGATTGAATAAGTCATTATTCAACAAACGATAAAGCTAAACAATGCATAATTGACAATTGTTCAAAACAATAATTAACGCATTAGGAAGGATTAGATCACAGCTTCCATTATTTTAGCTTTATACTTTACTTTTAATCTTGCACATTTGTGTAAATGTGAGTTCCACAACTAGTGTCATACACTCAAGATTTATTAGTAAAAGTATAGAGTTCTATAATGAAGATACCTAATGTGCTAGCCAGAACACATTTGTCCTTCATCAACTCTGCCAAGTAGGCAGGACAGTTCCTCCTTTAATGGTCGGTTTCATCTCAATGATGGCAAGAAATATCCTTTGTAGGGTGCTCCTTTTTAGCATGTGGGGGAATCGTAGGTTTGGAAAAGTAAACTAGTTTACCCTTACCTAGACTCTTGCATTGTGCTTGCGGTTTTACCTTCCCTGATTGTTAGAAAATGATTTGGTAACATTTGCTCAACCAGTTTTACTATAGCATGTTATTCACTAAATGTCTTCCCCATGCTATGTACTTTAAAACTCTTTTCAAACTGGTCAAAGTCCTTGGATAGTGAGGTAAGAATCAAGCTCATTCCAAGAACTTGTGGCAATGGGTAACCAAGACTCTCTATTTGATCAAGATAGCATTTCATGTTCAAGATGTAAGTGCTAACTGATTGGTCGTCCTTCTGCTTATAAGCGTGGAATGCTTTAACTGTTTCGAACAGTTCATGTTCTGCTTGTTGTGAAATATCGTTTTCAACTCGCTTAACGTGTCATATGCTGCGAGTTCCTCAAAGTTCTTTCGCTTCTCGGGGTTCATGCTCACAAGCATAGGAGTAGCGACATCTTGGTGTTCGTGAAACGTTTCGGTAAAGGCTTGACGAACAGCAGCAGAAGTATTCACAGGAGGTGCCTCAGGTAAGGCCTCTTATAGGTGTATCAACTTTCTCATTTCTAAGGACAATCCTTAGAGTTCGATATCAGTCGATAAAGTTGATGTTAGTCAGTTTCAGTTTTCAAGAACTGATTTTAGAGTGGAGATACTTAGGTTATGATTTGTTGTTATCTGTATAACACACGAAGTTCAAAAAATAGAATTTTCAATAATAATTTCTTTTAATAAATTAACTACCCAATTAATTTTAATTAAAAGCTAAGATCCCATTGAGCTTCCATCATCGCATCAGTTGATCTGCTAGAGATGATAGATCCAATAGGTAAGTGACGATCAACAATTGCATTACAAGTGCAACTCTTAGAGGTATGGGACTTCATGGCACCTAGTGAACAAGCATCTAGGGCCAAGTGGCATGTTTGTCGCATCTTCGCCTCGAGTCAAGGTCTCACCGTTAACTCGATTAAGTCATCCAATGTGAAATCATGTCAAAATAACTCTAGGTCTCACGCGTAGAGAATAAGGACCTCAGATCTAAATTCAAACCACGTCTCACGTGAATTCAAAAATAGAAGCAAGTGATTTACAACCTATTGGACGGCGTGACTTAAATTTTAGGTATGTTAAATTTTAATGAATAAAATTTTATTAAGATATGAATGAATCATGTACTTCATTCATACCACTTCATAAGTCGTTTAATAAACGGTAAAAATATTTAACGATTATTAAGGGTTAAGTTTCAAATCATATTTAAACTTAGTTTAATCTCAAAACAATTTTAGATTAAAGATTAATCATGAATGATTAACAAGTAATTATCGATGATCAAAAGTTTGGATGTTTTAATGTTTGTGTCTAAAATCGTATTTTAATTGTTTTATTACTTGTATCTAATAGAAAAGAATTATATATACTTGTATTTATACTTTTAATAGTTAATTATATAATAACCTTTATATAATTTACACAACAATATTATCCAATTACTATATGATTTAATGACTTTAAATCATATCATGGATAACCTTTAATTAACACATTGTATATTTACTCAACTAGTAAATGTACAAACACTTGTATTAATTAGTTAGTTAAACTAATATAGTAATAAGTTAAACTTAACTTAATACTTAACTGATTCATAATGACTATTATGAATCATTCCTCTTCGTAGTATCATTGCATAACTTGCTCGTATTACATGCACTCACCGGTGTGACCATTAAGTGTTTCGTAGGCATGGATGTATCATCATAGATTGACTAACAGTGCACATAAATCCTTCATACTCCACATGTAAATTCACGTTTTAATATTAACATTAAATTTGAAAACTATGTTACAATGGTCATTAATTCAGTATTCACAATGAAGTGAACAAAACTTAATGATCATGATTCATAAATGAGCATATTAACACTTAACAAACACGAGTTGGCATAATGACCATCATAATAATACGTTGTTTATATTTTGCAGAACCCAAATTTTATATATAACCCAACGAACCTAATGTTTATTGATTTTTAAAATGAACGAATAATGGAAGATAATGAAGGGATTTGATAAGGTTTCATAAATATTGGTTTGTATGTATGTGAGTCATGCATGTATACATATATATTATTTGCGCTTGTATGTTATTAATGCATGTATACATAAGTGTTATTTACGCATTTATATTTTTCAGTATTTTTAATATTTTTCCTAAAATATATGTTTGATTTAAGTTAATATTATTGGTATCCATATATATTTACTAAATTTAATTACCTTACACGAGTTTAGTTGGGTGATATCCAAAAAATGAATTCTACAAATATGTCGCCCCCTTATTAACTACTTTGTATTAACATTAATATTAACATTAATTTATCGTACTAGTATTAACATTAATACTTCTTTGTTTCAAAATAAGTAATACATTTTAAAGTTTACAATTTTTGAAGTAAAATATTATAATGAAGGTTAATTAGATTTAATTGGATAGTTGATAGAGGATGAGTCTCACATATATTGATTAAAGTAAATTTAATTATGTTTAAAGATAAAAGTAAGAGTAAATGTATTATTTCACTATATTAAATGAGATAGTTAGTGAGTGTAGGTCTTACTATCTTGTATCACTTATTTTGAAACATCCTAAAATAAATAAAATAAATGTATCACGAGGAAGTATTAATATATTATTCGGTTTCTATTTCATGTTCATTTGAAAATATCTCCCTTATTAAACCTTATACCTAAAGCCACCCTCCTTCAGTCGTTTATCTACACCTTTAACTCTGTTTCCGTTCAGATTTGGCAACAATTACAATCTGTTTCTCACTTTCCCCCCCAAACCGTGTGCGAATCCGAATGACGGATAATATTTGCACATTCGAAACCCTAAAATATATTATTGCTTCATTAATTAAGTGTTCATTGATGAAGCTTCCCTGTTTACCCTGGTAAGTTTTCAGCTCACTATCGATTCATTTCATTCGTTTAAGCTAATTAGGTGATATTGATGCGAAATTGTCAGTTCATCATCGATTCGTCATTTTTTAGCTAATTTGGATAGTTGGTTATATTGATGTGAAATTTTCTGGGTTTGACTAAACTTTTTTTCGCAATGTAAAAATTTATTTTGTGATGTAAATTATAAAACATGTTTAGGTTTTCTTTGTATCTGTTGATTTTAGAGATTTTTGCAAAATTTAGATTTTTTTGTTTTCTGTTATTTAATTGATGATTAAAATGGGTTGCTGTTAGTTACAGATCAAAATTCTGGAACTGAATTTATATTAATAATTGTTTTGTTTTTTGGGTTTGATGTCAATTTTTTTGGGTCAAATATTCAAAGCTGTCGTTATTTCTTATCAGAACAAAAATACATGTTAATTCTATCACATTCAATTATTCATGATTTTGTTTGATTTATGACCATAATTTCATGCCACTAACAATGTTGAATTATTTTTTAAGCTTTCAACTAAAACTGAGTTATTAACAGATTGAACTACTGCTGGATGGTAATTATTTCAGGTTATTCTAAGTTGAATAAAAATCACATTTTTGGTGAATGTAAATCATGGGAAATTCCGAAATCGAAGAGAATTTGTTTGCTCTTGGGAAACCAAAGGTAAATTTAGAAAAAACTCCTTTTAATCTAAATTAAATGTCCATTTTATAACAAGTCAACAACAATCAATCTTTGATATTCATTTGTGATGAATCAATCCACATTTGTAAATTCAAGCAAAAATGTGGTGTCGTGACTCATGAGTATATAGTCTGAAGCATGTGATGCATATAATTACCTAATCTATATTAGCATAACTTACAATTTATTTAATTTAATTTTTAATTTTTTTTGGTAGTTACACGGAGAAATGTGCAAAACGCTTTCTTTGATCTATGTGAAAGTATTGAGTGTATTTCCCGAGCTAGAAGCTTCTAGACCCCGAAGCACATCGGGAATTCAAGCTTTATGTTCTTTGCACATTGCATTAGAAAAAACAAAAACGCTTCTTCAACATTGTGCCGAATGTAGCAAAATATATTTGGTAACGTTTCTATCTTTCTAATTATGTTCATTTTATACTTGACTCACTAATTGTTTATAAAATATCTATTTTATTTGAACAAAAAAGTTATTCAGGTCAACCCAACATGTTACAGAGCCCGTTCCTTTTTCCACCTCTAATTATAATCATTGCAATTGTTGTATTTACTTTTAGGCTATTTGATTAAAATTAAAATGAATAAAAAAGATATTAACAAATTAGTAATATTATATTTTGCAGGCTATAACAGGCGATTCTGTTGTTTTAAAATTTGAGAAAGCACGATCGGCTCTTGAAGATGGTTTAAGGAGGGTTGAAGATATGGTTCCACAAACTATAGGTTCTCAGGTATTATAAGCAAATATTTAATCTACGTATTTAAAATAACTGTTTTAATATTTAACCAATAATTTAAATGGTTAGCAAGCATTCGGCCCGTTTGATCCGTCCCTTTTTAGCTAACAAAATTGATCTAAAATACCCAAATCTTCGAGAGTAAATGGGTCAAAATTGCCAGGGATGTTTTCACCCATTTGATCTGTTCCTTTTTTACTAATATTTTATTTGACCTGTTTGAGATTCAAACTATCCAAGTTTTCATAAGTAAATGGGTCGAAAGTGCCACCTGTAATCCCGAGGATCCTTTACACACGAGGGTAAATTGGTCTTTTTACGAAAAAGGTGATACATTTTGATCTAACCATAAATTCCCATATTCCAGATTTCCGATATTTTAAGCGAACTCGAAGGAATCGAGTTTCCACTCGACCCATTTGAGAAACATGTAGGCGATGAAATAATTGGATTACTTCAACAAGATAGAAACTTTAGTAATAATAATAGTGACAATAACGAATTAGAAACTTTTCATCAAGCTGCATCAAAACTCGGGATCACATCATCACGGGCCGCCCTTCGAGAAAGGCGGGCCCTCAAAAAACTCGTGGAAAAAGCAAAAATTGAAGAAGATAAAAGAAAAGAATCGATTGTAGCATTTCTTCTACACTTAATGAGAAAATATTCAAAGTTATTTCGAAGTGATTTTTCAGATGATAACGATTCACAAGGTTCAACACCATGTTCACCAACAATTCATGGATCTTTTGAAAGACAGCTGTCGAAATTAAACTCGTTTAATTTCAAACCCAATTTCCGACAGTCCGGGCAGGTCACGATCCCGCCCGAAGAATTACGGTGCCCGATATCGTTACAACTTATGTATGATCCGGTTATAATCGCATCCGGGCAGACATATGAGAGAATTTGTATAGAGAAATGGTTTAGTGACGGGCATAACACCTGCCCGAAAAGTCAACAACAGTTGGGTCATCTTGGTTTGACCCCTAATTACTGTGTCAAAGGTCTGGTGGCTAGTTGGTGTGAACAAAACTCGGTTATGATTCCCGAGGGCCCACCCGAATCTTTAGATTTGAATTATTGGCAATTATCGTTATCCGAAAGTGAATCGGCAAATTCAAAATCGGTTGAAAGTATCGGTTCGTTTAAATGTAATAAGGGTATGAAAGTGGTTCCTTTACCTCTGGAAGAAAGTGATGAGGTGGCGGTTACGGTTGACCATGAGGGCGCTGGTTTTGAGAGATACGATGATTTTTTGACGGTTTTGCAAAATGACGAAAGTTCGAGGAAAAAGTGTAGAATTGTTGAGAAAATAAGGCGTTTGTTGAAAGACGATGAAGAAGCACGGATTTATATGGGTGCAAATGGGTTTGTTGAAGCGTTATTACGGTTTTTGGAATGCGGTTTGTGTGAAGGAAACGAGTTTGCTCAAGAAAGTGGAGCTATGGCGCTTTTTAACCTTGCGGTTAATAATAACTGGTACGGTTTTATCTGATTTTTTGTTTTTTTAAATATATTAAGTTATTAACAATTTTATTTATTTCTTTCAGGAACAAAGAAACAATGTTAGCATCGGGGATACTTTCTTTACTATCACAAATGATCAAAAAGTCAAAGTTGGTCAACGCAGCTAGCGCGTTGTACCTAAATCTTTCATGTCTAGATTTAGCAAAACCCGTAATCGGTTCAAGTGAGGCGGTCCCGTTTCTAGTTGAAGTCCTTGAAGGCCCGTTTGACTCACAATGCAAAACCGACTCACTTCACGCTCTCTACCAACTTTCATCTCTCCATTCAAACATCCCAAAACTCGTGTCATCGGGCATCATAACCGCGCTCGAACCGTTTCTAGTGGACCCGAGTTGGGACTCGTGGACCGAGAAAGCCGTATCCGTATTGATAAACCTAGCCGCGACTAACTCGGGCCGAGCCGAGATCGTGGCGGCTCATGGTGCGGTTAGTGGGTTAGCCGTGGTGCTCGATATGGGTGAACCCGAGGTTCAAGAACAGGCGGCTGCGTGTTTGTTGATTTTGTGCACGGGGAGTGATAAGTGTTGTGAGATGGTGCTACAAGAAGGGGTAATTCCGTCTTTAGTGGGGATTTCGGTTAATGGAACGATGAGAGGGAGGCAAAAGGCGCAAAAGTTGTTGATGGTTTTCCGGGAGCAGCGGCAGAGGGATCCGCCGGTGGTGGTGGTTCAGGGCGGAGGTGACCGGAAAGTGTCGAGTAAGTCGGCTTCGAGGAGGAAGATCGGGAGAGGTTGGAGTTTTTGGAGGAAGAATAAGAGTTTTTCAGTGTATCAATGTTGAATTCTTATTCTTGAGGGTAGAAAATGTAAAAAGGGAATTTTCCACTTTTTTCCTTGTTTACCACAAAAGGAGATTTGTAATCAAAGAATTTTGTCTCTTTTCACCTGTATTCTTCTGGTCCTCTGGAATCTGGATATGTCAGAATGCAGTCCTCCTTGCATACTTTGTACATTTAATCAAGAAGAACCAAAGGGCTTACAACTCAAATCTAGTATTTAAGTTTTCTTGAATATCAATTCTTAATCTATTATTTCAACTATGAGACTTGAATTCTTAACCACAAGGATAAAGGATAAACACCTTTCTACTGGGCTAAAGGCGCTTTGGTATCTGGTGTTTAGGCGTTTTACGAAATTGCGAGTTCAAGTCATGAATAAATTAATGTAGATTTATGGTGTGTATGTTAGCCGTTAAAAAAAATTAATCAAAAAGAAAATTACCAAAATACCCCTTTTTGATATGCGTTGCATCAAATTTGTCATATTGCGAAGACAAAATTAAAATGCCGAGACATGCCAATTGTTAAGATTTTTTCACAATTAAAGTAAAAAGAACCAAAATTATGAAAGCATTGAAGCAGTACATAAACTTTCTCATGTCCAAATTCAGTGACAAATAATAAGGGAGGGGAGACACTACATAAGCATTGGTTTGACCCATTTTTTTAATGAATAATTGTATGCTCAGTGAGAACTTTAACTAAAGATATATATCAATATTCTGATATTAATCAAAATTACAATAATTTTGTTAAACGAAACTAGGATTAAAAGTAGGAGGGCTTTTCACAAGAACGTGGGCTCGAAAGGGCCCGTGGTGACATGTGCCAACCCGCTTCAAATAACTCGAAAATGGGATCCACGGGTCGAAGAATTTCATCCTTACCGCTAGTAGCTCGTGTGGTGTAAAGAACTCCACCATAAGCAACTTCCATTTTCTTGGTTTCTTTACTCGAATCACGTGGGGTATAAAGAATTTCATCGTTAGCATCTTCCTTTTTCTCGGTTTCTTTACTCGAATCACCGTTAACCTGTTTTGACCCGTTCTCGACCACCTTTTTACCACTAAAACTACTATCCGTTTTCGATGCATCCACACCATTTTCTTCACCAAATGTCTCAATTTCTCCAAGATCCGGTTTGACCATATTATATTCATATGAGTTTTCGGGTTCGGCTCTATACCCATGACATGATATATCAATCACAATTTCCTTGTCATCTTTTTTAAAAACCCGATCAAGAAACGGTACGCGTTGCATAAAAATCGGCAAATCATGGTCAATGAGATCATCGATTTTTGGCGGTAAAGATTCTGAGGCTTTAACAATGTCATCAATCTTATCAAACACACGAGTTGATAACGGAAAACATTTCTCAACTATACCTTCGAATACTATAATATGATCATCAAAAAACGAGAGGATCGACAGCAATTGTTGTTCGATTCCACACAAAATTTCCGCCTTTTTTCCCACTGGGATTGCGGAAATATGCATTCTTTTCATAATATTTTGGAAAATTAATATGATTAATGCTCCGAATGTGAACAATACACGACGCCTACAAGGAGTCATTGTAGCGTCGGGATACCGTTCTGATGGATAGCCGTTAAATGCTAAGAAATGTGTTGGTATAGAAATGGAACACCCATAAAATTATTTGATTAAATAAAGTCGTTGATGAATGCGGCTTTTGGTGTTGGTAAAGACATTGAATAAGCTACGGGTTATGATTTATGAATTTTGATGTACGATGAAAATGTCGAAAAACTAGGTGCCATTTGACAAGGGAATGTTTGATGTTTGTTAGTTATGATTCTAACCGGTAGATTAGGACAATTATAGAAGGCCGAAAATTAAGAAGGGTGCTTTTTATACTATAAAATCTTCTAGTTGTAAACTTGTAAATGTAATGTTGTCTATTTGAACTCATGGTGTCTACGTAACTATTGATTTTCTTTAATTTTACACTGTAAAATAGCAAAATTTATTTTATTTTACACTATGAAATCTGATAGTTGTGTTTTTCTTTCTAGAATCTTGTAGGTTGAATTTGGTATGTTATAATAAAAGAATGAATGAAATCATATAGTTCGTTGTAATGAAAAAACATGTTTGAAATTGAATAGATCATTATTGATGGAATATAATTTCTTCTCTTTTGTTAATAATATTCATTTCGTAGCAGGTTGTTTTTTTATTCCATTATTGTTGGGATATATAAGAGATAATACTGACATATCACGTATTACTGATGCTGCAGTTGATACTGATCAAGTTTTGATGCTGCAACAAGACTTACTACTGATGTGTTGAATTACAAAGTTACTACTGATCAATAAAGATACTACTGATGTCTATATTAGGAGCTCATCGTGTCCGAGATCTTCGTAGATTTAGTTTAGAATGAATAATTCGATTGTAATCTAGTCCTAGAATAACTAGGGTAAAGTTTTAGGCTTCAAGGACTATTATATATAGTTCCTTATGAATTGTAAACATACGTGTGTATTGTTCGAATCAATCAATATACATTGAAGCTTTTTGTGAAACTGTGTTCTTTTTATTTTTCATATAATTTACAGTTCATTGTTCTTGATCATCACAATAGTGTTAATCCGCTGTAACTTCTCATTGTGAGTAGATATGTGATTTAATAACTTAGTTATTCGATCCTGACAAGTGGTATCAGAGCATTAAGGTTCTAGATCTACGAATCAAGAACAACAAAAAGTTTTTCAACACATTCAAAACAAAAACTGTTAATCATGTCTGATAACAATGAAAGCACACAGGCTAACAAGATCTCAATTCTCACTCCCAACAACTTTGGGATGTGAAAAAAAAACAGAATTAAGCAATACATGCTTATTACTGATTATTCCATGTGGGAAGTTGTTCAAGAAGGCAACAAAACCATTTCGATACAAATCACTAGCACATCAGCTGAAGCCGATAAGCTCAAAAGTGATAAGGAAAAGAAAGAGAGAGGTATTGAACTGAAGGCATTAAGTACTCCGTTACTCTCAATTCTTAATGACTATCAACATCTCTTTGTTGAATATGATGATGCTAAGAAACTGTGGCAAGCACTGGAGAAAAGGTTTGTTGGCACTAAGAACACAAAAAGAAACATGAAGTATGTGTTAAAGCAAGAGTTTAAAAACTTCAAAGGACAAAAGAATGAATCTTTGTCACAAGTTTTTGATCGATTCAATAAACTTTGGTGAACTCAATCAGGTTGGGCTTCAACCAGACAAAGATGATGTCAATAGGAAGTTTCTCAGATCTCTAGGCGAAGAATGGTCTATGTATACTATGATATATAGACAAGGAGATGCACTGGAAGAGAATGAGCTTGATGAACTGTACAATGACTTAAGAGTCTTTGAATCTGAGGTAAGTCAAAAAACTCTCAGTTTACCTTCAAACAATGCTGCTTTTGTGTCTAGTTCAGGTACATATCAGGAAAGTGCAACTGGAAATCTTAAAGAAACTGAAGATATGGCCAGAGAATCATTCTTTACTAGTCATGTGCCTACTGCACTGATTAGTGAAGATCTGGAACAAATCAATCCTGATGATTTGGAAGAGATGGACATAAAGTGGCAGATAGCAATGCTAAGTTTGAATACCAAAAGATTTCTTCAAAGAACTGGAAGAAAGGATCTGAACTTCAACAAAGGTGAAAGAGATGGATTTGACTAAGCCAAAGTCAAATGCTATAACTGCAGTAATTTTGGTCACTTTGCTAGAGAATGTCCTAGCAACGATCTGAAGGATTTATGTGCACAGTTAGTCAACATATGATGATACATTCATGTCTACGAAACACTTAAGGGTCACACCGGTGAGTGCATGTAATACGAGCAAGATATGCAATGATACTACGAAGAGGAATGATTCATAATAGTCATTATGAATCAGTTAAGTATTAAGTTAAGTTTAACTTATTACTAGATTAGTTTAACTAACTGATTAATACAAGTATTTGTACATTTACTAGTTGAGTAAATATAGAATGTGTTAATTATAGATTATACATAATGTGATTTAAAGCTATTAAATCATATAAGTAATTGGATAATATTGTTGTATAAATTATATAAAGGTTATTATATAATTAATCATTAAAAGTATAAATACAAGTATATATATATTTCGTGTATATGGGTACCGAAATATATTAGTGTATTAATACTAGACATTTAATAGTTAAGTGCAACAATAGTAAACTAGTTAAACCAATAAGGGATGGAAGTATTAAAAGTAAGTTTAATTAAAGATCTAATATTAATTAAACTAGAGGGTTCTAAGCGCAACTTATTTATATATAATAAGAGGCTTAGGGTAACCCTAAAACCCCTTGACACACCTCACGAAATCTTCCCTCTCCTCCCTCTTGGGTTCGGCCGAAACTACACACAGAATACAAGCTTGTGTTTGTAACACCTCAATTTTTAATACAAAACATTTGCCCAAAATAAATCATTTTTCATAAATAGAAGAACTATTCCAAAATATGGATTTACAAAAACCTTTGGTCTGAAATTCAGAGTATAAAGTTTGGTGTTACAAAATAGATCAAACCCAAAGCTAAACATAAATCCAATCTAAAGTTCTTCTACTCTAGGCCCCGCATCTCTATCCATGCGTACCTAAACCTTCGATCCCGAACCTGAGTACATAGCAAAACAAACAAGGAGTACGTGAGACAAAACGTCTCATGAGCTACATGGGTTTAGACCCAATAATAATAATAATAATAATAATAATAATAATAATAATAATAATAATAATAATAATAATAATAATAATAATCGTATGACATATAGACAAACATGTAAGTAAATCATCCATCTAACTAGTCACCCTATTGTGACTCTAATACTTTGCTTTCCTAGCAATCATATCTAGTTATCGGGTTGCCCCCGAACTAACTAGAACCACCTTGACTTATTAACCGAAATCCATCGCCATTAATAAGCCTCAAGATACCGGCAAGAGGGATTCGCCCAATCTACCAATACCTGCCTTACTCATCGGACTACCTCCAGTTAGCAAGACTACTATCGTGGTGGAGTCGATGGGAATCCACCCAACTGCCCCTCACACCCCACCTCATGACCGGGGGTCCCCCGCATCATCACATCATCTCAACATATCATAACTCAATGGTTATGTCAATCTAGCTCTCGGCTATCACGTCTATCAACAAACAAGTTACTTCAATACTATTATCGGTATAACTAACTACTAACTACTAGTCTACACAATTAAGCAAATAGACCATAACACAAGTAATAAAGGGATTTCATAGGCTATGTACTCAGTAAATTTCCACACGTACTCACCTTAGCAATTAATGCTCCAACCGTGATCTTGACACCAAAACTCTTGCTTCCACAATTCGGTCAAACTTCCAAGACTTCACCAAAAGCCTAATACAACAATCACAAGATGTTCAACATCTCATACTACTAATAATGTATCCATTAATCACTAGATACCATCAACTAACACTTTCCCCCAATTATGGTAATTTACCAAACCCTAGGTTTAACCAACCCTTAAGATTCTTACCAATCGAAATCATACACTTGTTTCCCTTGTTAATATATCATCTATTAAGTGTATACATCATTTATTCACCATAAACCATAACCCCCAATACTAGGGTTTCAACCCAACCACCAAATACATAGATCTAAAGCTACAAAGATCAAGGAGTGAAGATATACCTTTAATCTTCACTTAGGAGTAAAATCTACCAAAGATTTGTGAAGAGATCAACCACAATCTGCACTAAAGCTCCAATATCGCCAAGAAGAAAACTAGGGTTTTGGAAATGCATTTAATGAGCTAAAACCCGACTTTAATGCTGTCGACCAGAGTTCACGGCGCGAACTAAGTTCGCGTCGCTAACTCTCCCTTGCACGCGAACTTCGCGATCGCTAACAGATCGTGATCTACCATCGCCAGATACAACAATCCCTGGAGGGAGTTCACGATCGTGAACTAAAGTTCACGCCGTGAACTTCCCTCGTACAGTAGGGCTGCACTTTTCGGTCTAGGTCTCGACCCGGTTTCGCCCATAACTTTCTCATATTGTCTCCAAACGACACGAAACCAATTCCTACATTCTTTAAACGATTTATCCATATTTATCATATTTTTATTCAATTTATTTATTTACAAATTTCGGGTCATTACAGTGTTCTTCGTGTTCTTCGTTCGTTCTTCGTGTTCTTCGAGTTTCGAAGATCAAGATCGTTGCAAGTGATCATCTAGAGGATCGCTCGTCGTGGTCATCATCAGTGGACTTATCTTAATCATTAACCAAGGTATGATTCATGGAACACTCTTTCTTCCTCTCCTCTTGTTCGATCGACTTCCAAGAACCCTAGGGTTCTTGGTGTTAGTTCGACGAACACCACAAGTATGTGTGTGTGATCTAGTTTTTCGTACAAGGTTTCTTTCTTGTTAATCTAATCTAGATTTCCAACATCCCAATCCTTTAGGGTTTAAGGATTAGGTTTAATCCCACTTCCGCTTTTAGGGATTAAATCAGCTAGTTGTTTTTAAACAGTCAAGAACAAGTTCATGTTCTTGGTCAGTGTGGTTCGAACCAAGCATACTAGGTGGTTGACCCAAGTGGTCGATCAGTGTTATATGAAACCCTTCAGTGGTATCAGAGCGTTGGTTTAGAAATCTAAACTAGATTAAATAAGTTTGTTTGTTTATTTTAATTAAAGTTTTTCTTTTTGTTCCAATTTCTTTTTCTTCTTGTTAATTTTTCGAAAAGGGTAAGAACCCTAGGACCAAGAATATTTAACTAGTCTAGTTTAATTGGTCAAAAGGTTTCTAGTACCATAGAATTTTCGAAAATTGCAAAGGACCCTAGGATCAAGTATGTTAAACAAGATTTGTTTAATTGATCAAAAGGCTTATTTTCCTAACCCTAGTGTATTCGAAATTAGGAAGAACCCTAGGATCAAGAATATCAAAGTTCTTGATCAAGAGGATTCTTTCCTTATTATTTGATCTTCAAAATCTAGGACCAAGTATGTTAAACCAAGTTTTGCTTTAATTGGTCAAAAAGGATTCTTTTCTTTTCTCAAAGATTTCAAAATCAAGGAGGTTACTTGGACACCAAGTTTGATTAAACTAGCCTAGTTTAATTGGTGGAAAAGGTTCCTAGGCTTTAGAAATTTCGAACCCTAGAAGTAACCTAGGATCAAGAAAATTAAACTAGTATAGTTTATTTAGTTAAAATAATTTAATAATCTAAAGCCTAGATAATTAAACAAGTTCATGTTTAATAGGTTTAATTATTGTTTTAGTAGATTTATTACAACTAGTTCTTTAAACCTAGAAACTTAGACAAAGTTTTATTTTCTATAAGGTTTAAATTAAAAAGTTTAAATAAATTTATTAAGGTTATAATCTATCTTAGAATTTAAACAAAGTTTATTGTTTAGATAGGATTGATTAGAATTAATCTTTTAATAAATAATGTTTTTGATCAAGAAAGTCAAAACCCTAGTTTTGATTCATCAAGAACAAGATTAGGGTTTAACTAATTAATAAGATTAAAAGAAGTGTTAATTTTTAAGTTCTAAAATTAACAAGGTGTAATTATGTAGATATTTATATATATGTTTTGGAATTTTAAATATTTAAAGTAAAATGAAATTTAAAAGATATAATAAGTTTATACGTATTTTAATTAGATTAAGTTAAAATACATACGTATAAATTAGATGTAATATTCTTATTAGAATGTTACAAGTTTATTATAAAGTAATGAAATGTATATGTATATATATTAAATACAAGATTAAATGGAACATTAAAATGTAATGTTATTTTGATCTTAAAGGATAATAGTGTAACTAGTTATTGTATAAGTTATTATATAATTAAGACTAGAAAGTACAAAGTTATGATTTCATTATAACTAGAAATTGTACAAGTTGAAATTATATGATTAACTAGAAATATACAAAGTTATATATTATATATTATTATAAGGTGTATAAAGTTATAAGTTATTATAACTAGATAATTATACAAGTATAATATAAGTATTTTATAAGTCATGTAATATACTAGAATAATGATCAAGGGATAAATAACAAGAAACCTTTATAACCTATATTTAACTGATTCAAGTTAAATGTAAGAAAGGTTTAAAAACAAACTAAGTATTATTATATATAGTCTTTATATAATAAGTCTATTAGTTTCACCAAGTATAAACCGGTGATTGTGTTTGCTTAAGTTCCATCATAGTTGTTGGAGCTAGTGGGAGCTACATAAGAAAATCACAAAGTTTATAAATATGTCGCTAAAACATAAGTTTTGGTCGAATCTAATAAGTCAAAAACGAATGTTTAATTTCATTATTGAACATATGAAAAGCTAGGTGTGTTAAACTAGGTTTATGATTCAAGTTTATGAATCATAAAAGAATTAAAAGTTTAACATAAGTTTTAATAGTTTTTCAAAGGAAGATAAAACAAGTAAGTTTTATTATAGATAAGGTTTTTCACAAAAAAAACCTAGTAAAACGTTTTGTACACCTCGTTTTAGGTATACATATAAGTCGCGCAATTCTTAAAACTATAAGTTTTAAAGAAATGTTCTTAAGTTTTAAAAAGGTGTCTTGTAGAATTCTTAAATTCACAAGTCACACATTTTAAACAAGGATTGAGATTGGAATAAAGGTTTAAGTCTAGTTTAAGAATTAAAAAACCCAAGAAAATCTTATATCGAAGTACTATCCACCTAATGGAACACCTCACTTGTTCAACGATATTCATATTGTAAGGATAAAGATCCTTAGATATGGATTCAAATCATTGCGAGTGTCAGGGTGCGTAAGGTTCTGTGATAATCGGGAGTCCCGCCGCAGAGCATCGCACTGTTTTAGATGGTCTGATCTATTTTGGTGATAATCGGGAGTCCCGGCCCAAAAAGTACTTGAGTAGAATAAACATACTAGACTTTATTACTAACTTAGAAATGTACAATTAGATTGTACAAGGTTGTAATAAGTTATAAGTCTAAAGATTCTACGACCCCTAAGAATCGTATCAAGTCTTGGTACGATCGGTAAGGACGTTACCTACTAGAAACAACATGTCTCGTCGGGAAGTGCCCAAACCTTGCGGCGAGAATGTGATATATGGATCCTAGGCCTAAAATATTAATTATGGGTTTATAATATATTTTAGAGAATGTTTATTGATGATTACTAATTAAACTGAGTTTGATTTGTAGATGGCAGCAACAACCACGACGACAAGTACCAACAATCTCTCACTTCGCTCAATCCTCGAAAAAGACAAGTTAACTGGGTCAAACTTTCTCAATTGGGAGCGCAATATTCGCATTGTGCTCAGGCATGAGAGAAAGTGGTATCTCTTGGAAAGAGCAGTACCAAATGTCCATGCCGCTAATGCTAGAGCTGAAACGAGGCAAGCTTATGATAGGCATGTCAGTGATGCACTCGATGTGAGCTGTCTAATGCTCACCACTATGAGTCCTGAGTTACAAGCGGGACTTATGGATGTGCCTGCATTTGAGATGATCCAGCAACTTAGGGATTCATTTCAAGAGCAAGCTCGCACTGAGAGGTTCAACATCAATCGAGCCTTCAACTCTTGCAAGATGGTCAAAGGAACGTCGGTGAGTGCCCACGTCATGAAAATGAAAGGGCACATGGATCACCTCGCTAGATTTGGTCACCCCATTACGTTGCAGATGGAAACAGACACTATACTCAATTCGTTGTCTGATGACTACAAGTCTTTTGTGGTCAACTACAACATGCATAATATGGAGAAATCCATTGCTGAGCTACATTCAATGCTCAAAACAGCCGAGTTGAGTTTGGGGCCCAAATCTAAAGATGTTATGATGATCGGTAACGGAAGTGGCGGTTGGAAGAAGAGAAAAGGGCATGGTGGTAAAGGAAAGGGTAAAACCTATTCTAGCCAAGGAGTGCCAAATGGTAAAGGTGTCAAACAAAAGGTCAAGAAGGTAAAGCCTAACACAACGAGGACCGAGAATCGGTGCTTCAAGTGTGGCGAGGCTGGGAATTGGAAAAGAAATTGTCCAAAGGGTGCAAGTGGTGGTGGAGGAAACGCAAGTTCCTCAGGTAACACAACCACACTTCTTAATCACTTTAAGATACTTGTAAAGTACATTACGAGTAATCTAACTTTTGCAATCCTTTATTGCAGGAGGAGATGTAAAGTGATGGTGACCGGCATGAGATGGTGATGATCCCACGAACACCGAGCTTTTTATAATTCACTTAATTAA
The DNA here is from genome assembly GCA_963853835.1 of Calendula officinalis. Lineage (NCBI taxonomy): Eukaryota > Viridiplantae > Streptophyta > Magnoliopsida > Asterales > Asteraceae > Calendula > Calendula officinalis. The sequence goes on from OY970822.1 coordinate 53,783,656, forward strand.
ACTTATCCTTTTACACTTCCATCCCTTATAGTTTAACTAGTTTATTATTGTTGCACTTAACTATCAAATGTCTAGTATTAATACACTAATATATTTCGGTACCCATATACATGAAATATATACTTGTATTTATACTTTTAATAATTAATTATATAATAACCTTTATATAATTTATAAAACAATATTATCCAATTACTAAATTAATTAGTTAGTTAAACTAATCTAGTAATAAGTTAAATTTAACTTAATATTTAACTGATTCATAATGACTATTATGAATCATTCCTCTTCGTAGTATCATTGCATATCTTGCTCCTATTACATGCACTCACCGGTGTGACCCTTAAGTGTTTCGTAGGCATGGATGTATCATCATAGGTTGACTAACTGTGCACATAAATCCTTCAACTGGCGTTTTACTATTGATGCTTAAGTTACTACTGATCGACCGTTTATTATGAAATACACAGTTTTACCAAACTAACCCCCATGAAAATAGCCGTTGGGTTATGATTCGAAGGGTATTTCGGTCATTTTGCAGGATAATTTGGAAATTATAAATAGCAGAAATCGATTATTTAAGCATTATCCAAACCTCGATCTGTTAAACCCTACGATAAACCCTTAAGTCGACAACTTTGATAAAAACCCTAAACCAATAACAAATCCAGCACTCATTCACTCACTCACTCGCTCAAATCAAACTCTCAAGATTAATCCTCTCAGAAATCGATGGCAACATTAAAATCTCTAGTGGTTCAAACTGATCTCAAATACTCAGAATTTCACAACATGGTTGCCTTTCTAAGGAATCCACATGGTACTAGGGATTTTAGACCGATAGTAATGTTCCTCAAAAAATATTACATCAAGTTTGCTCTTACTGTAAATCTTAAAGCCTATGAACAACATCTTGTTCATTTCTGGGAGCATGCTGAAAGAATTGAAGAAGGAAATCAATTCAAGCTCAAATCCACAGTAGACATCTACAACTAAATGATGAAACAGGTATATCTACTCTCTCTAAAGAGATCCTTGCTAAAAATCTTGAAAAGATGGGGTATGAAGGAAGACTTGACATGGTCACTTTTCAAAAAAGGTCTTCTTTCACCTCAATGGAAATTTTTGGTTCACACCATTCAGCATTGTATCTCTCCCAAAAGGAGTACTTGGAATGAGTTTAACAAATTAATAGCATTTGCTGTTGTTTGCTTGAGCACATACCAAGTATTCAATTTTTCTAAAATGATTTTTGAAGGAATGCTTGGAAATCTTTCATCTGCAAAATTTTTAATGTTTCCAAGATTCCTTGCTCATATTTTAAACTGTGAAATTCCATATCTCACACAAACAAAGAATATTTTTCCTACACCAGAATTAAATAAAAAGGTGTACTCAAATATGAGAAAACAATTTAAATTTTCTGGAGTTGTTACTCCATGATTTCAAAATATGATCACCCCTCCACTGGAGAAGCTTCAAGTCACCCCATTGAACCCCAACCCACTCCATCACCAAAAAGAGCCCAAACAGAATCCATATCATCCACTCAATCAACCTCACCACAAAATGTCCTGAATGTGTCCCAGGTACATGAAATAGAACCTCAGAGTGCTACTTTTCACTCTGAGGTAGACCGACCTAAAAGCCAAAACATTTCTAAAACATATAAAAGGAAGAGAACTTCCAAAAAGGACACTAGGGGACCCACTAAGTCAGACCCCAGACTCCAAAAGTTATCCTCCAAGGAGGAGGGAGGGCATGAGGAAAGCGCTCTCACTACTGATGCACCAAAGGTTGGTGCATAGGCTAGTGAGAACATCATTAGGACCCAGACCTCGTCAACTTTAAGTGATGACTCATCATTTGAGGCAGCACTTAAAGGACCCCGGTGCCAAGAAACCAAAAGGGGAGGTATCTCTGCTTCTTCTAGGAAGAAGAGGGTACCTAAACAATCCATTTCATCACCAAGTAGTGATGAGGATAGAATGAAACAACCTGAATTGATGGAAAGGATGGAAAACCTTAAAGCCAATGTACCAAATCAACCTGATGATTTACCTAGATGGAATGAGGGTAGCATGGAACCAAAACAATTGACGGATAGGATGGAAAACCTTGAAACCACTGTACAAAAATGCCAAACATTTATCAATAATCAAGGAAGAACCATGAGCTACATGAAGCACTACATCAATTCAATGAACAGAAGAATGAAAAGGTTCGAATACAGGCTTCAAAGACAATCAAACATTATAAGAAAGTTAAAGAAGAAAATTTATGATAGTGATGCTCCACAGGTTGAGATCACTAAGGGGGAGAAGGATCAAATACAAGATATGATAGATACTTCAATTGCAGCAGCAGCAGCATCCCTTTTAAATCTGAAAGAAGCTCATGGTGAAACAGGTCAAAGTGATGAAGACTTTGACAGAGGAATGAAAAGTATGGATGAAGATGTATTTGTGTCTGCACAACAATCACCAACAGCAAAACAAATACCTTCTCTAATTACTACTGAAGTGATTGGTACTATTGAAGTCATGGGTACTACTGATCCCATGGAAACTATTGAGGTACTTGATCAAACCAAGGTGATTACTACTGATCCCATTGAAGAAGAAGCCCAAGAAGCAATATCAGTACTAGTTACCTCAACAGCAGCAACAACTACACCAGTTACTACTGATCTCGCACCAGTATTAACAACTAAAGAAACCTCAGTAGTAGACTCATCCAACTTACAACTGGTAATCTACTGACCATTCAACTTACAATCATTAATAACAGTAGTAACTACATCAGTTACTACTGAGTCTGTAGAAACATCAACTTAAATACCAGCTCTTATTGAACCAGCAGTGGTTGTTACTGACTCAGCAGTAGTAACTACAACTCCAGTGACACAACCTATTGTAGTTCCTGATTTTGATGTTGATGTTAACTAGGAAGAGGTAGATGAATGTGAGTTACCTCCTCACCCAAAGATCTTATCTGATGAAAGAATTCACAAATTTGATCCAGATCTTGTGATAATCCCAGTAAAAGATATGAAGTTTGTTCCTCTTCCTCAATGTGTGGGGAAATGAAAAGCTATTTTTGATGAAGATATTCCTCACAGAGCACTAAGTCACCACATGGTTAACAAGATAAATATGGTGAGATCTCTAAAACAAGATCACTGGAAGGTGAAAAGAATGAGGTACCACATGAAATGTGCTAAAACTCTTCAACCGGAAAACAAAAAGAAGGGTGAACAAGAAAAGATCAGAGATGAAGCCATTCAAGAGATAGAGGAATTTCTAGTAGAAGGTCAACAAGAAGAACTAGACAGACAAAAGAAAAAAGAAGAACACTTAAACTGTCTTGAAGACCTAGTTGCAGAATGCAAACAAGTCAATGTTGAACTACCAATTGAAGTTCTTGAACAAAAATCAGAAATGGTAGAATACTTAAAGTCAAAAGGTCACAGTGCCAAATCTTCTGGAAGAATGAAGATGGTGAACATAGTTGACAAGTATTGCACTGCAAGAAAAAAAGAATTGGCAGAACCAGAGGTCAAAGAAGTCAAACTAACAGAGTTAAAAGATATTGACCCTAAACTAGTGATCACAAGAAAGACAATGATTGGTGAATCATCAACTATAACTGCCAAAAAGAGAAAAGCACTTGAAACTGCAGAATCAGCAAGAAAGAAAGAAAAACAAGACTTTCCCATTCTTGAAGATCCTCAAGAACTTCAACAGAATAATCCAATAATCAACTGGAGGGTAATGAATAATATCATTGATATCATTAGAAAAGACAAAACTGTTCAAAGATTCAAAGCTTGGAAACCTATGATAATGTCACTGTCTAGAAGTGATGTTATTACTATGCTAAAGATTGGAAGACCAAGAATGGCCAATGATCAATGGTAGAATTCAGGAGCTAGATACTTGACTGAAATGATAGATGATACATTTTATCCAGAGAAATATCCTGAAAGATTTACAAATAAAGAATACGTTTATGCCTGGAATTTCTCCCTTCTGTGAACATGTACTTCTTTGAAAGAGAAAACAAAAGGTGTGAGCTATTCTTAATGGAAAAAGACTACAATCATTCAGAATAAGCAATGTATCAAGCCATCTACTGCTCATTCATCAGACCACATGATGGAGCAATGTTTTCATAAAAATACAAGTACTTTCTTAAAAAGAATAAAAGATTAGCTGAACAAAGAAGAATAAGAAATCAGAGGATAAAGGAAGGAGATGAACGAAAGGCAAGAGAATTAGAAGAGAAGAAAAAGAAAGAGAAAGAAGAGAAGAAAACAAAAGAAACTTGATTAATTCAAACTGAATTAATAAGTTTAGGGGGAGATTGTTGGGATATATAAGAGTTGCTGTTGATACTGATCAAGTCTTGGTGCTGCATAAAGACTTACTACTGATGGTGCTGAATTACAAAGTTACTACTGATCAATGAAGATACTACTAATGTCTATATCTGGAGCTGATCATGTCCGAGATCTTCATAGATTTAGTTTAGAATTAATATCTTTTTGTAATTCGATTGTAATCTAGTCCTAGAATAACTAGGGTAAAGTTTTAGGCTTCAAGGACTATTATATATAGGTCCTTATGACTTGTAAACATACGTGTGTATTTTTCGAATCAATCAATATACATTGAAGCTTTTTGTGAAACTGTATTCTTATTTTTTTTCATATAATTTACAGTTCATTGTTCTTGATCATCACAATAGTGTTAATCCGCTGTAACTTCTCATTGTGAGTAGATTTGTGATTTAATAACTTAGTTATTAGATCCTGACAATTATGAAATAGAATAAAAAACTACAATTCTTTTTAATAACTTAGATTCCGACTCGTTTTACAGACAAACTAATTCTAGGGCTACCACTCGCTTTGTGAGTAGCCCGGATTAGGCACGAGTGAACTTCTGTGGTAACAAGAGGGGTATTTTTATGCTCTCAGCATAGATTGAACATGCGACCTCCTTAGAATAATAAATTACAATTAGTTAAAATATTTATATATAAAATAATTTATAAAACTTAAACATGTAACTAATTATTTTCTTAGAAAATTAACTAAAAAATATGTTTTTTTTCTTATTATAATATTTCTTCGGATTTAAAATAAGTTATACATTGTTGGTTTCACGGGTTTTGAGGCAAAATATGATAATGATAATTAAATGTGATTAATTGGATAGTTAGTTGGGAATGGGTCCCACAAATTTTGAATAAAGTGAGGTTAATGATGTTTAAAAGTAAAAGTAAGGGTAAAGATGTCATTTCACTTTATTAAAGTAGATAGTTAGTGGGTGTGTGTCCCACTACTTTTTACCAAATAAGTTAAGTTTTCAAAGTGTATCACTTATTTTGATACACCCAAATATGGAAAGTGTATCACTTATTTTAAATTGGAGGAAGTATGTATTTAGATTTAACAAATTTTTATTATATTCCTCCTCCAATTAGAATCAAGACTCCACATTCTTAACTGTTCTTATTTACAGCCCTTTGGGCTGTTATTATCAAAATCCTTATAATAATATATTTTTTTAACAGCAAAAAAGGAGGCAACGGATCGAGCTTCGGCATTGCCATCACCCTCCCGGAGACCCCCACATGAAACTTTTATATATAAAAGAAAGCTAGCAAGAAACTAGCAATTACAAAAGAGGTTTTCGTAACCAATCAACACAAGAAATCACACATATTGGATTTCTTAAGGTTAACCAAAGGAAAGCAAACAAAATAATAAAATCAAAACATCACTTTTTCGAATACTACCATGGTCAAATAACAAGGAGTTCCTATAACGCCAAATCATCCAAAAACACGTGACCCCGATCACCCTTAACTTCCTTCCTTTCTCTTTTGACATTGCAACATCTTCACAATATAACCACCAATCAATGAAAGACGATCCTTCAAAAGATTGAATTTCACACCAGCGACATATCAAATTCCAAATTTGTTTCGCCATCGTGCAATTGAAAAACAAATGTTGCATCGATTCCGGACCTGTTTGACAAATGGGACACAAAATATTCTCAATCTCCAAACCTCTTCTAGACAAATTAAATCTAGTTGGCAACCAATCTAATCTCATCTTCCATAAAAACACGTTTATTTTTACCGGAAAACTTTTACACCAAATATTTACAAACTCATTACCAGGATGCAATATCGAATCAATATTTTCTGTTGGATCCCAACAACACTCACGTGTTGCGTTACGGCTAAGTAAAGACAAGGAAAGTAAAGAACACACAATATTTTCAATGATTAAGAGTTTATTAAAACAACTTAATGCGGTACAAAGTTTGCGGAAATAGATAGTACACACTAACTAAAACTTTATACTTGATATGACACTTTTGCTCGCTCAACTAAGATGCTATGCAAGGAGAGTTATATCAGCTGATACTAACAGCTGATATTTAATGTCTGAATATTAACTATGAAGGAGTTAATATCAGACAGTAACTAACTCTCAAAGAATGTTCTTGTGCTATGAATGCTAAAAGGTGTGTTGTAAATGCAAGCATTTACGTCTCTATATATAGCCCGAGATCTGTTTCTTTGTCCATCAGATAATTCATGTGAAACCTTATTATCCGATGATGGAGACTTATCCACGGAAACATTTAATGCATTTGCATAGGTTGTAGTCCCAATTGTACTTTATGTGAACTTCTTTTATCACCTTTTTTGGATGCACGGTGAAAAGGTGTACTATGAAAGTATAAAAGAAGTTGACTTTCCGTTTTATGTTTGGAGGGACAAACGATGAAGTGCTGACAAGTTATCTTCTAGTCCAAAATAGAAGATCTTCATCGTTTTCATCTTCTTTGAGCGGGAAAGGAAAATGTTCAAAGTGACAAGAACATTTTCCACCAAGTCTTTATGTAACACCTCAAATTTTATAACAAAACATTTGCCAAAATATATCGTTTTATAAATAGAACAACCATTCCAAAAATACAGATTTACAAAAACCTTTGGTATGAAAATCAGAGTATAAAGTTTGGTGTTACAAAATAGATCAAAACCAAAGCTAAGCATGAATCCGCTCTAATGTTCTTCTATTCTAGGCCCCGCATATCTCTATCCATGCGTACCTATATCTCCGATCCAGAACCTGAGTACATAGCAAAAACAACAAGTAGTACGTGAGACACAAAAATGTCTCGTGAGCTACATGGGTTTACACCCCGATAAAACAAACAAGTATCACATTATATATAAACATATAGATATATCATCATCATACGTCTAGTCACCCTATTGTGACCCTATCGGTTTTGCTCTCCTAGCAATCGAAACTAGTTATTTGGAACATCTCCAAATAACCCACCATCTCACGTACTTATTAATCGGGGATCCCCCGCCTTAATAAGCCTTACGATAACGGCAAGAGGGAATCGCCCAATCTACCGTTACCCGACTTCTAGCCGGATCACATCCGGTTAGCAAGCCTCCTATCACATGATGGTCCAAGGGTCGACGCCCAATCTGCCCCATCCAAAGTGACCGGGGATCCCCCGAAGCACCGCCAATCTATCACTCATCATAACTTCTCGAGTTATTCCATCTAAGCCCTTGGCTATATCGTTAATCATCAAACAAGTTAGTTTTAATATTCATAATAATATATAACTAACTCTACATACTAATAGACAACACAATTAAGCAAATAGACCAAACACACATATAAAATATTTCAAAGGCTATGTACCCAGTAAAGTCCACACGTACTCACCTTAGCAAATAATGCTCCAACCGTATTCTTTACGCCAATTTCCTTGCTCCAATAATCAATCAACTTTCCAAGATTTCACCAAAAGCCTAATACAACAATCACAAGTTGTTCAACAACAAATACTACTAGTAATACACCCTTTTATTATTAGAAATCCCTTTGATAACACTTTCCCCCACTTTTGATGATTTCCAAAACCCTAGGTTTAGCCAAATCTTAAGATTCTTACAAATCTTAACCATACACTTGTTTCCTTTGTTAAAATATCATCTATTAAGTGTATAAAACATTTATTTCACCATTCAAGAAAACCCCAAGAACAAGGGTTCGAGATCCAAACTTTTACTTCCATGGATCTAAAGTAATAAACATCAAGGAGTGAAGATTTACCTTAATCTTCGACAATAGAAGCAAAATCGGTAGATTCGGACCACAAAATCGGCTTCAGGTGACCTTTTCCACTCAAAATATGTATAAGAACTTAGAGAGAGAGTTAGGGTTTCAAGTTTGGCACTTAATGGTCAAAAACCTGTATTTAAGGTGTTCCAGACGAAAATCAGCAGTAACTGATCAGCGGTAACTGATCAGCGGTAACTGATCAGCGGTAACTGATCAGCGGTAACTGATCAGCGGTAACTGATCAGCGGTAACTGATCAGCGGTAACTGATCAGCGGTAACTGATCAGCAGTAACTGATCAGCACTAACGGAAATCAACACTAACGGAGTCAGCACTAACTGATCAGCATTAACGGAATCAACACTAACTGATCAGCACTAACGGAAATCAGCACTAACTGATCAGCACTAACGGAAATCAGCACTAACGAAATCAGTACTAACGAAATCATTACAGCAGCCTTTCTTGAATTTCTTTTCCTTCTCGTTTACTACCCGGGTTCGACCCGTTTCGTCCATAACTTTCTCATGCGATGTCCAAATGACACGAAACCAATTCCTACGTTCTTTAAATGATTTATCCTTATTTATCATATTTTTAAATAATTTATTTATTTACAAAAATTCGGGTCGTTACAACTATCTACCCCTTAAAAGGATTCCGTCCTCGGAATCAACTCAAGGATTTCCAATCCCCATTCCGCTTCCATCCTCTTGTATCTATTACCATCAACCTTTTCAAATCATGATCCAATAACATTTATACATTTAAAGTCACTTAACACCGTTATGCCCAAACGGGTCAAAATCCGTCTTAAGCCCTTAATACCCCAAACGGGTCAAAGTTCCATAACTCAACTATAACACTTCCTATCATTTAACTAAATTCTTTTATCAACAAAAAAACGATATGACCCAATCATTACTATTATTAAATCAATCAAAACGAAAGTCAATGCTTAGCTTTGGCCAAGTCGCCATGTCCCAAATTTGTCAACCTCTGACTTAAGCACAAAGTCAACTAAACTTTGACAATTTCCTTTTTCACTAAAAGTTCCATTAATTATCCTTTCCCTTTACAATCGGCCTTGCATTCATGATTCGTCAACAATCAAATGCTCAATTCCCAAATTCAACTCGAACACACAACGATCAAAGTCACACACTATAATTATTTTCGTTAATCAATTAACCATTAACATATACATGTGGGCGATACATTATGTTCTTATCCTCGCCTAATTATACTAAGCGAAGGTCAAAACCCAATTTTGACCCAAGTGAACAATCCACTAGTTGACCAACATTGACTTATGAATAAAGTCAAACTTACTTTGCAAAATTCACATATCCGTTGCTATTGAGACATCACTACTCAACTTTTCATTCCCGATTCCAATATATATCTTTCCTTTCTCAATTGTTTCCTCTTTTCCTCGATTTCAATTTCCACAATCGATTAACAATTTCCATTTAAAGCAATACCAATCTCTATTACCCTTCTAAACTTTCATCCAAGTACTTACACCATTTATACCTCTTCTAAACATCCACATACAATACTTGCAATTCTCGATTACCGGCTTTAGAGCCTCTATCACATCCATCAGTGGCCTAACCACTCATCATGCAACTTTTTCCACTCATCGGCTACTAATGAACTTTGCTTCTTAAAGCACCCCCTTTCATAATCTATAAACTTGTAGGCATCTCCTACACATACTTACACTTGAACACAAACCATATTTTCAACTCAAGCTCTCATTTACCATAAAATCCTATCAACAACTAACCATACGGTTCTACATATGTCAGCTACAATCACCATAAACGGTCACATCATATCGAGCCTCGACTATCACATCAAGATGATTGGAAAGCCTCCAATCCATCAAGATCCCAAACCGTCGCAACGATCGAAACGCCTCCAATCCATGGTGACTCACATAATCTCGTTAACCGGAAAGCCTCCGATTACGGAATGGAACCATTGGGATTCGCCCAACCGATTCCAACCCAATATCATAGTAGCCGGGGATCCCCCAAACTAGTCACATCCTTTCTTTCTTATCCTATCGTGCATAATACACTAGTATACACCCTTTTCATATCGCATACCTTACCACCATATTACTCATTTAATCGTGTATTTATTCACCATGCAATTTAGTACATTTCCCATAATATCACGTTATCATTTTGTTTCATATTCAACACATTTCCCTTTGGTCACTACTTAACACATTTCCTATAACATTATTTTTCCATTATCATACGCCTTCAAGGTCATCACATAACGCACATGCATTGTACCCCGCGGGTACACCAATAAAATCTCCGATTACCTTTTAGCGTTTCATTTACCCATTAATCACCCTTAACCGGTCCATTTTCCTTAACAATTTCCAAATCTTTTGTCACCACCGGAGTGACTACCACTCCATTCCATTAACCATAATTCACCGGCCAATCCAATCATCCTTGAGTCAAACAATCGACTCCGGTCCACACTTGCAACCCATGACTTGGCACCCAATAGCCGAACACTCAATGTTCTACTTTTATACATCGTGAGACTTAGAAATATTCATTTTTCCCAACCGTAGTCTCACACTACCCCATGTCATATATCGTCATACCACTGACATTTTACCCACAATTGTCTTCTCACCCTCAATATCGAATCCATCCTCCCTGACACAAAACGTGCTATGGCTACCTGCCAACTTTTACTCAACCATTTTTGACAATTAAGATGTGTCATTCCCGACATTTACTCTTTTCCACCTATGTTCCATTTATTTTTTTCCCAAGGTATCGTTATACCTTAAATCATTCTTTTCTTTACCATTTACATATATTAACATTACATTACTTATCCGGATTCCCGCCGAATACTCAAGTTTCATTTCTAGGGTTTCTATTTCCAAAATTTTCATCCTTACTACAATTCTTACCAAAACTTAGTACTTCATTGTACTACTATCCCTTTGTTGAAAACATTTACCGTCCTTGCGGTTCATCTTTTGATACTATATAATATTTATCACCCCTCGTATCCTCACTACATGTGACACATCTGTCGACACTCCTTTCCAATATATACTTCCATACACATAACTAACAGGAAAGACTATTCTCAAATTAATTATCCACACCCCATACAACTTATCTCCACTACCTATAACCACCAATTCGTGCGACGACCCAACAATTAAACTATAGTCACACAAAATCTTGGCTTGGTGCATGCCCAACCAATCCATACCGATAATCACATTAATATCCTTCTTTCTCATGGGTAATAAATCGATTTTAAACTTTTTCCCATCTATTTCTAATCCACAATTTCTAATAACACATTCGACCATTGAGATTTTCCCATTGGCTACCTCTAATTCATATTATTCATCTAACAACTCGGTCGGCACATTTAACTCTCTACCAAACTCACGAGACACAAACGAATAAGTAGAACCCGAATCAAATAATATAGAAGTTGGCATGGAATTAATGAATAAAGTACCTGATATCACATCGTGCGCCTCTTTTGCCTCCCCTCGAGTGAGTTGAAAGGAACGCCCATTCACTTTAGCCGGTTCCACCTTCTTTTGAGCCGTGGACACCATTGGCTCGGTTCCCTTTTTTCGGGCAAACATTGCTATAGTGTCCCATCTCGTGACACGAGTAACACTCCACCTCGGAAAACGCCTTGGTTCTACAATCTCGGGCCATATGCCCCTTCTTGCCACAATTGTAACACGCCTTCAAATCTCCTCGGCATTCGCCGACATGGTTCTTCTCGTATCTCTTGCACGGGGCAACGCTTCCTTGCTTGGAGAAATTCGATGTGAACTTCCCTTTTTTGTAAGTTTCCGAGCCACTCTCGGCTTTCCTTTTCTCGTTCACATGGGCCCTCTCGGCATTCCTCGTCGCATTTACCTCTTCCACACCCCGGGCGGCACCAATGGCCTCATCGAGTGTGACCGCTCTCTTTACCTCCAATTGGTAATCCCAAGGTAGCCTACAAGCATACCGGACTACCCTCGATCTTTCCTCAAAATAAGTTTTTGCAACAAATGGGAGCAATCCCGTGAACTCCCTTGAGTACTCCTCAACCGACCTATCACCCTTCTTTAGGGTCACAAACCTCTCATGCATCTTTTCCAAATCCCTTTCGGGGCAAAACTTTCTCTTCAACCTCGTGGTAAAGTCGTCCCATGACATCTTCTTCACCACCTCCCTTCCGAGGGTTTCATAGACAATATCCCACCATACCATCGCGTCTTCTTTCAACAATTGTGACGCATACGTCACCATATCGGCTTTCTTACATTTGCTACTTCCGATGACCCACTCGGTCTCTCGGATCCACCTCATAGTCACCTTCGGGTCCGAACTACCCGTGTACACGCTTGGCTTACAAGCCATGAAAGACTTAAAAGAACAACCATCGATTTCATCGGGCCTTGCCCTAGCATCACCACCACCACCACCGGTTGACGACTTATTCTCTCGGGTACCACTACCCCCGGTTCTCTCATCCGATCTAGCTTCGGATTCACGATCACTTCCCGACTTTTCACGGTTTCTCATAATACGGTGCACTTCTACGGCCACCATCCCTTTGATTTGATCAATGATAGTTTGAAGGTCCGCCATGGTCACCGGGGTCTTGTTAGCTCCGACCCCCGACTCATCATGCATCGACGGTTGACTTCCTTGTTCAACCACGACCTCAACACGGGGTATTTCATCCCCTTGATCTTGTGGAGCCTTTCCACTTCTATGAGTATTTACCATTTTCTTTCGTTCAAGTCTATACGAAAGACACCAAACAATTTAGTACTCTTGGTACGATCCATTAGTCACATAAGACTCACATTTCTTATCCATAATAACTTCCATAGTTATAACATCTTCTATAAGCCCCCTAGGTTCAACCCTAAACTTAACATAAAGTCTCAAGGTTAACCTATGATCTCAAGGAATCTTACATTCCTATAGCTACAGTCTAAGACTAGGATGGTCATCCAACCTAATTCACTTAAACAGTAGCTCTGATACCAAGTTGTAACACCTCAAATTTTATAACAAAACATTTGCCAAAATATATCGTTTTATAAATTGAACAACCGTTCCAAAAATACGGATTTACAAAAACCTTTGGTATGAAAATCAGAGTATAAAGTTTGGTGTTACAAAATAGATCAAAACCAAAGCTAAGCATGAATCCGCTCTAATGTTCTTCTATTCTAGGCCCCGCATATCTCTATCCATGCGTACCTATATCTCCGATCCAGAACCTGAGTACATAGCAAAAACAACAAGTAGTACGTGAGACACAAAAATGTCTCGTTAGCTACATGGGTTTAGCCCCCGATAAAACAAACAAGTATCACATTATATATAAACATATAGATATATCATCATCATACGTCTAGTCACCCTATTGTGACCCTATCGGTTTTGCTCTCCTAGCAATCGAAACTAGTTATTTGGAACATCTCCAAATAACCCACCATCTCACGTACTTATTAATCGGGGATCCCCCGCCTTAATAAGCCTTACGATAACGACAAGAGGGAATCGCTCAATCTACCGTTACCCGACTTCTAGCCGGATCACGTCCGGTTAGCAAGCCTCCTATCACATGATGGTCCATGGGTCGATGCCCAATCCTCCCCATCCAAAGTGACCGGGGATCCCCCGAATCACCGCCAATCTATCACTCATCATAACTTCTCGAGTTATTCCATCTAAGCCCTTGGCTATATCATTAATCATCAAACAAGTTAGTTTTAATATTCATAATAATATATAACTAACTCTACATACTAATAGTCTACACAATTAAGCAAATAGACCAAACACACATATATAATATTTCAATGGCTATGTACCCAGTAAAGTACAGACGTACTCACCTTAGCAAATAATGCTCCAACCGTATTCTTTACGCCAATTTCCTTGCTCCAACAATCAATCAACTTTCCAAGATTTCACCAAAAGCCTAATACAACAATCACAAGTTGTTCAACAACAAATACTACTAGTAATACACCCTTTTATTATTAGAAATCCCTTTGATAACACTTTCCCCCAGTTTTGATGATTTCCAAAACCCTAGGTTTAGCCAAATCTTAAGATTCTTACCAATCTTAACCATACACTTGTTTCCTTTGTTAAAATATCATCTATTAAGTGTATAAAATATTTATTTAACCATTCAAGAAAACCCTAAGAACTAGGGTTCGAGATCCAAGCTTTTACTTCCATGGATCTAAAGTAATAAACATCAAGGAGTGAAGATTTACCTTAATCTTCGACAATAGAAGCAAAATCAGTTGATTCGGACCCCAAAATCGGCTTCAGATGACCTTTTCCACTCAAAATATGTATAAGAACTTAGAGAGAGTTAGGGTTTCAAGTTTGGCACTTAATGGTCAAAAACCCGTATTTAAGGTGTTCCAGACGAAAATCAGCGGTAACTGATCAGCGGTAACTGATCAGCAGTAACTGATCAGCAGTAACTGATCAGCAGTAACTGATCAGCAGTAACTGATCAGCAGTAACTGATCAGCAGTAACTGATCAGCACTAACGGAAATCAGCACTAACGGAGTCAGCACTAACTGATCAGCACTAACGGAATTAGCACTAACTGATCAGCACTAACGGAAATCAGCACTAACTGATCAGAAATAACGGAAATCAGCACTAACGGAAATCAGCACTAACGAAATCAGTACTAAAGGAATCATTACAGCAGCCTTTCTTGAATTTCTTTTCCTTCTCGTTTACTACCCGGGTTCGACCCGTTTCGTCCATAACTTTCTCATACGATGTCCAAATGACACGAAACCAATTCCTACGTTCTTTAAACGATTTATCCTTATTTATCATATTTTTAAATAATTTATTTATTTACAAAAATTCGGGTCGTTACACTTTATCTGCAGCAGATACCATAACTAATTCCACTATCAGCTAAATGGTCTTCTTCGAGTTTCTGTCCTTCGACCATAAACATCGAATGGTCACACTGTATGTAGCTGCTGATCTGACTTGATTCCTTGAGCTAAGTACGTATTCAGCTGAAGGTTTTTGCATATACTTGTGCTTCAGCTGAGAAACATACTTCAGCTGATTTTATTCTTCTTTAGCTATTGATCATCAAATCTTATTTACTTTGTCTAGGGACTAACATTTTCTAGTACCCGAAACTGAGAACTCAATTTGATACCATCACCTTGTCTTAACTCCGTATCCAAAATCAGATTTCTCAATTCATCAAGTTGTTGTTGTTCCGCCCCACTTCGAATTTCACGTCTCCAGGCCCAAGACCATGTATCATTCTCCCAACGATCTTGAACTAAACAATTTATATCAGATTCTAACCGAAACAACCTATTAAACCGGAACCGTAGGGGCTGCGTACCAATCCAAATATCATTCCAAATACTTAGTTTGTTTCCACTTACAATATCATAATAAATAGAATTAAAATCAACCATATGATTATCATGCAAATAATTCATAACTTGGATAATCAGGGCCCAAATACCTGCATTATCTCTTCTGTTCGCTCTATATTTCATGCCACCATCATCACCATGGATTTCTCTAATAACTCGACACCATAAAGAACCGTGATCGTTAAAACAGCGTCATCTCCATTTAACTAATAGAGCCAAGTTTAACGCATCAATACTCGCTATATCCAAACCTCCTCTATCCTTAGAAGCTAGAGTATTTGTCCACGAGATCCACACCATTTTATGCTCATCACCTTGGCAACCTCGAAAAAACTTTGAGCGAAGTTGCTCCATTTTTTTATAACGTTAACCGGCACCCAAAAAAGAGACATACAATAGATACCAAGACTCCCGAGAACGGACTTTATAAGAGTCCAACGTCCCTCGACCGAAAGCATTTTAGCTTTCCAATTCGAGAGACGTTTATTAAATTTATCCATAATACTACTCCAGCTCGATTCTTTCCTCATGTTACCCGATATATTCAACCCAAGATAAACGAATGGTAGCGAACCCGAAGAGCAGCCTGTCCGAGCTGCCATACTATCAACCTGATCATCAGCCACACCAATCCCGTACAAATGAGATTTAGCTACATTTAACTGCAGCCCCGAACACGAATGAAACTCATGAAGCGTATTAATAATTTCGTCAAGATCAGAAGCCTTCCAATCTGACACAAAAATTACATCATCTGCATAAAAGAAATGAGATATATTAAAATTATTTGACCCGATAGATGCACCAGAAATCTTTTTGGCATCAACCACTTGATTAATTAAAATGTGGAGACCTTCCATAGCTAAAATGAATAAAAACGGTGATAAGGGATCTCCTTGACGTAACCCCCTAAACATTTGAAATTCTTCAGTAGGGCTTCCATTTACAAGGACGGACAATTTAGCGGAAGAAACACACTCTTTTATCCAATTTCGCCATCTATCACCAAAACCAATTTTTTCCAAGATATAGTCAAGAAACTCCCAACTAAGAGAATCGTAGGCCTTTTCAAAATCAACTTTAAAAACAAGCAATTTTTTCCGCTTCTTTTTTTACCAATCTATGATCTCACTTACCATCAACGTACCATCTAAAATTTGTCGCCCTTTTACAAAAGCGGATTGCTCAACACTAATAACTTTATCTATAACTTTTGCTAACCGCAATGCCAACAACTTAGATATAACTTTATATTGTAATCCAGTTAATGAAATAGGCCGATAATCTTCAATTAGAATCGGGTTTTTTATTTTCAGAATTAGGGTAATAAATGATATAACTTTATAGGGTTTTTTAAGTTACAATTTTTGAACCGGACACACGATTTTTGAGACGTGAATCCAATCCAAATCCACAGACCACCTATGTGATGAATCTCTCATTCAGAAAAAACCCTCATTCTCTAGAATTGAGAACATGTTTACCATCATCTCCACCTTTTTAACTTTTGCCAAAACCACCATATTTGCATCATCTATTTTGAGTAGATCGTTTTCATGCAACACCAATGTTTTCACGAGCTTTTGATCAACAACATTTTTTACCCCTCCACTTGCTTTTGACTCAGGGCTGGCCCTGGGCCTGGACCACCAGGGCAGCCGCCCAGGGCCCACAAAAATTTGATGCCCATTTTCAAAATTTTAGTCCACATGTATTTTATATGCAAGTCCATAGCCCAGTTAAATGTTGAAAGACAAAAGGGCCCAAAAAAGCAAACAGATACTGACGACTTGATGTTTGTAATTGGGGGCGGGGGGAAATATTATGGAATTGGAAACGACTTGAGAAAGGAAAAGACACGAAACGGTAATCAATGGTTTCCAGAAATTTAATTTAAGTTTTGATTTGATTTTTTATTGAGATTTAATTCGAATGCAATGAATTCATCTGTAAATCTATAGAGCTCGAAACTTTTATCAATTGCAGCACACACATAAGCAACTGCAAGGTTTTTTCATAGACCCGTTAGGTTTTGCAGCAGGTTGGTTGTGAGTTATGGTTTAAAAATTAACATTGAATATATATTGATGAAATTGAGATATCATGTATGCAATTTTAATGTTATTACAGTTCATAATTCCACATGCAAAATGATGAATCATTCTCATTAGAAATATCCATAAATCAAAAATCCGTTCTATTTTGCAACATTTAGCAGTTCATAATTCCACATGCAAAATGATGAATCATTCTCATTAGAAATATCCATAAATCAAAAATCCGTTCTATTTTGCAACATTTAGCAGATTGAGTAAAAGTATCAAAGTGATGTTTCACAATGAAGAAGAGAAACTCACTCAACATTTGGAGTGGTCAAAGGTACATAAATGATGCATTTGCTAGAAAGTGTATTCATTGTCATTGTTGCGATCTTCAATTTTACAAACAATCAAGAGGCCTTGAATTATAAAACAATGGTTTATCTGTACATTTTGGCTATTTTTAGGACTGAATGATGGACGATTATTTTTCCTGTTTTTCATATTGCTATGAAGCATTAGCTTTAACAATCTAACTATGATGTTATTTTTGCAGGAAGAATGCCAGTTGGTATCGTTTAAGACAAATAAAAGGAAAGCTTGTTTGCTGATCGGGCATGTTCTCTTTAATTACCTAACATTTTCACAACTCGTTTGGTAACTGTGATATCCATCAACTCCAAGTACAAGTACATATGTTTTATATGAATTTTACCTATTTGTGATTTTTTTTATTTTTTTTATTTTTTTCACTTTAGGGGTCCATTTTTAAGATTTCGCCCGGGGCCCAAAAATTATTTGGACTGGCCCTGTTTTGACTCCACATATACTACATCCCTAATACCCAAAAATTGAATAAAACCAAATCGCTTACCGAGTTTTGACGTCTTTTTTGGAATATACACGTCCACAACATTCCCATGCATCTTGCACCATTTCCACAAACCCTTAGAATCCATATAATGAAGAAAATTAGTAATATAAAAAGACGAAACCACCTTCTCCACCGAACGTTGGTACGGATTCTCAAATTTTTTTCTGACGATCAGCCGCCACGTCTCCATTCCGATTTCCAATTCTCGAGATCCATCCATCCGAACTCATAGTATTCTTAATTTTGATTGCCATTTGAACGATACCCAACCCTAGATCAGCCCCCCACCCCGCTTAACCGGAGCCGGCAGTCAACGCCAACAAGCGCCGTCGCAGAGAGATTAGGATTTTTTTCTTAATTCTAAACCTCCTTATAATAATATATGTTTAAGGATTAGTAAAGATAGTGTTCTAGAGATATTATCAAACTACCATTAATCCTAAATATTATCTCATATCCTCTCTACGTATACGTACATTACCTCTTCAACCCATAAAATTCATGTAACAGCAAGTATTATTTCTTCAACACAGGTAATTTTTATTGTCCAAGTGTTATTATAATTTGGTTCTATTTAACAAATTGCATATAGCGCAAGACTCTGCATGATATGCAAATACTTTGTTCTTTCTTTTTTCTTTGTTTCACAATTACTTCGAATTTATAATCTCTATTTGTAAGTGATTCCATTAAAAAAGATCATTCTATTATTTGGAATCCCTCTTTCAACGCGGGTAACTAACCAAAATAATGAATGAAAACTAAATGGAGTAGGTTACATTTTGATGTCTTAGACATATTAGATTTATTTCTTCTTGTTGTTTAATTGACGAATTCGGTTATTTTTGGATGTTTTTATGCAATGTATATAATGTAGAACTGGTTTATTATTGTTATTATATGTTTAAATCATGTTATTTGTTTAATTATAAGTTGTTATTATTACCAAAGGGCCTTTGGCCTAGCGGTATACACACCTTGAGGTCTGGAGTTCGAGTCCCGTCGTAAGCATAGGTGGTAATTAGGAGTAGATTAGATTTGCCATTTCATAAAAAATAAGTTGTCATTATTAATGTATATATTATGGTAAATTTGTAAATACTATTATACCGTTTCTCATTAAAAACAAAACGCTTTAATTTCTTTCATTCTTCCTAACTCCTGCGCTAGGAAGACACAAAATACAATGTTTCTTTATCTTTTCTTCAAATTTTTTTTTCTCTTTAATATCTTTTTTTTCCTTTTAATTAAAAGGAAAATAATAATGACACCCCTTAGGCCGTTAATAAGCTGTCAAGACACGCATAAAAAACTTGTACAATAATTAATAACCCCCTATATTTTAGAAAGTAATTATCACTAATAAAAGTAGAAACTAGGGTAAATGTCAGAAATTGTCCCTGTGGTATTGGATTTTCTGGCTTTTTGTCCCTAAACTTTTTTTTTTCAAAATTTGTGTCCCTGTACTCTTTAAAATTCTGGTTTATCATCCTTCCGTCCAAATTTGAGTGTTAACTAACAGAAGATGCCAAAAAACCGAGGGTATTTTCGTCCTTTTCCTTTTTCTTTTCTATTTTCATATTTCTATATGCTTTCATCTTTATCTTCTTCTCTCCATCATCAAGAACACCAACAACAAAACCCTAATTAAACCAACAACCTTCATCTATATATTCTTCCAATTTCCTCCATTTCAATCCTCATTTCCAAACCCTAATTAAACCAACAACAAAACCCTACCCAAAACCACCGCCACTTCGTTCCGTCCTTCAGTACAACCGCAAACCGGAGCTCGCCGGCAATACACCAAGAGTCGTCGTCATCACATCCGACAAAGGCGGTTTCGGGAAAACCACAACCACCGCCAATGTCGGTCTTTCCTTAGCCCGATTAGGCTTCTCTGTCGTCGCAATTGACGCCGACGTCGGCCTTCGTAACCTCGACCTCCTTCTCGGCCTTGAAAACCGCGTCAATTACACCGTCATCGAAGTCCTCAACAACGATTGCCGGCTCGACCAAGCCCTAGTTCGCGATAAACGTTGGTCAAACTTCGAATTACTCTGCATTTCCAAACCTAGGTCAAAATTACCCCTAGGGTTTGGCGGAAAAGCCCTAGTTTGGGTCATTGACGCTTTAAAAGAACGGCAGGAAGGCTGCCGGGACTTTATACTCATCGATTGTCCAGCAGGAATCGACGCCAGATTCATAACGGCAATTACTCCGGCGAACGAAGCTGTTCTCGTTACAACACCGGACATTACCGCATTGAGAGATGCTGATAGGGTTACAGGTTTACTGGAATGCGATGGAATTAGGGATATTAAGATGATTGTGAATAGAGTTAGAACTGATTTTATTCGAGGTGATGATATGATGTCACTAATTAGGGTTTTGTTGTTGGTGTTCTTGATAATGGAGAGAAGAAGATAAAGATGAAAGAATATAGAAATATGAAAATAAAAAAGAAAATGGAAAAGGACGAAAATACCCTCGGTTTTTTGGCATCTTTCGTTAGTTAACACTCAAATTTGGACGGAAGGATGATAAACCATAATTTTAAAGAATACAGGGACAAAAAATTTAAAAAAAAAAATTAAGGATAAAAAGCCAGAAAACCCAACACCACAGGGAAAATTTTACGACATTTACCCTAGAAACTATTTATGCAGGTAACTGTTAATGTCATTAACAAAATCCTAATTAAGTGCATATTTGGGAAAGTTTATTAATAAGGCTTATTAGCTTATTGAGCTCTAAATAAACTTAAATTTAGAACTTAATAAGGTCATAAGCCCCCGCTTGTCAAACATGCCTTAAAAACTCGTGATCACGTAGGGTTAATATAAATCGGAACTTCAAAAGGAATTTTTATCAAATGAAAAATTAAAAATGAAAATGAACCGTACAGATTCACCAGGGAGAAATACCGATCACATCGAATTTGATTCTCCGATCACATCACTTTAGACATTCGAAACACAGATTCTTCATCCTCTCAGGTAAAATTCTCCGTTTCAATTTCGAAATTTCCAAACCTAGAGAGTTTGTATTTGTAATATTCATGTCAAAACCTAGAAAATTTTCGCTCGGTATCGATTTCCGTGTGATTAGTATGTGATGTTCTATCAAATTTATTTTTTATGTGTCTGATTATGCATAATGTTCTGGAGATTTTCGATTTCTACTTCTTCAAGCAGCTTAGATGAATAAAATTATCGTTTGGAAACATTTTTATGATCAGGTATACCTGGAGATGGAAGATGCTTGTTTCGATCTGTTGTTCATGGTGCTTGTTTGAGATCTGGAAGGCCAGTTCCAAAACAGAATGTTGAGCAGGAGCTTGCTGATGATCTAAGAACCAAGGTATTAAACAATTTACAGTTAGTATGTGAATTGTAGGTTAGTAATTAAAATTGGCTGAATTTTATAGAAATTTTGACCTAATACTTTCATTAATTTAGTCATCAATTTTGGAAACCTGTAATTTTTAGTGTTATGATATTGAAATCAGTTGACATAATTCACAATATTCAAAGTGTATCTCTTGATGCAAAACATATGGACTTATGGAGTATAGTATCTTGGAGGCCAATAATGAAGCTTAATTATATAATTAGTGTTTGAGATTAAGATCTTAAACATAACCATAAGCTGAAAATATGCAATCCCAAACACTCTCTTATAGAGCTATACTTTTTAGGCTGCAAGGGAAAATATGAAATTTTGTAATTCCCATGTGTTTTTGACTTATTGTAAAATATTATATCTTGGTTAAATCTTGTTACTTCAACTTATGTTATAGGTTGTGAATGAGCTGATCAAAAGACGGACTGAAACCGAATGGTAAGATGAATCTGTTGATAGTGGTTAGTGTTTTTTCATTCTTTAAACCATTATGGATGAAAAACATTTAAATCTTTATCAAATGTATTTACATTTATATTTATTTTTCTAACTAGAAACTACTTCCTCCGTCTCAAAACAAATGCAACTTGTGATACGGGCATACGGCACTTAATTCAACATTAGTGTTTAATTATTCCATATGTCCCAAAATTAGTCTTCACTAGACAAAAGTCTCAAATATTACACTTTTAATAAGTCAAATGTTCATTGACTATTATACCCTTGTAAAATATACACACCTTTACAAATAGAGTTTTGTGATAATGTGTAACTAAGGTACATATATGGGAAATCTATTTAGTATTTTTTGTTTCTTGCAAATAAAATGCACATACAAACTAACCATGGTTAATTATCAGGTTTCTTGAAGGTAATTTTGAGACTTATGTGTCACATATGAAACGTTCACATGTTTGGGGTGGTGAACCGGAACTGCTTATGTCATCACATGTCCTTAAGTACGTATATTAAAACTTATATTTAATATAATTTTCATAAGACCTTTAAACTTATTACAGTCTTTAAATTTGATGCAACTAAACATGTTTCTTGCCAATTTGCCATTTTCAAATCTCATCTGGAAAAGATGTTTATAGAACATATATATGTAATAGGGCTAATGCACTCTCTGGTTAGAGTAACAATACTTTCTTAAAAAGTTCAATTTTGTCTACATATTAATTAAGGTTATTCTACATAAGTATTAATTATTGAATACCAAATTTATGAAGACATACACATAGGTCACTCGGGTGACCTACAATGATGGAGATCGGAATACAAGAATGGAAATAAGCAGCCAAAGGCTGTGTTTGATTGAAATTAAAATGCTCAAAGAAGCTCCTCTAATGGAGTCTTCCTGCCCAAGCCAAAAGGCCGATTACAATATTCAAAATGAAAAAGATAAAATAGCATGCACACACTACATGGCTATATAACGGATTGTTATTCTAACAAACTAACAACCTCTCTAATCAATTCTTGACACGTGGCCTTCTAGAATAAACAACCCAAGGGTGGTCATGTGTGGGTGGGGCCGAGTCTGCCATAGGCTCGGTAATAGGATCTTTATCATTACCCGCCTCTTGAAGAACAAGCTTGTCCTCAAGCTGAAATGTAGGGAATTGACTTTGAATGTGAGTGGAGTCTTCCCAAGTGGCGTCTTCTACTGTGCCCGAATGCCACTGGATCAACCATTGTTCCACCTGAGCGCCGTCTTTCATGATGGAACGCCTTCCGAGGCACGCAGCCGGGGAATGTGAGAAGTCTGGATCGACGGTTAAACCAGTAGGTAACTCAGTTTCCACTGGAGCAGAACCCACAGCTCTCTTTAAAAGGGAAACGTGGAAAACTGGGTGAATACGGGCTGAATCTGGGAGCTGGAGTTTGTAAGCGACGGCACCCACTTTGGCGACTATCAGGAAGGGACCGTAAAAACGGGCAGCCAGTTTCTGGTTGATCCGACGGATAACAGATTGTTGTCGGTGTGGGCGAAGCTTGAGAAAAACCCATTCTCCCACGTCAAAATGAACATCTCTCCTATGTTTATCGGATGAGCTTTTCATCCGTGACTGAGCACGAGCAAGGTGATATTGAAGTTGCTTAAGAGCTTCGTCTCTATCGGTTAACTCAAGTTGAACCGCATCACAACGAACTTCCCCCGGAAAAAACGCAGGACCGTCGGTGGAGGGCGACCATAAACAATCTCGAAGGGTGTGCAATTAGTAGAGACATGATATGTAGTATTGTGCCAAAATTCTGCCCACGACAGCCAATTTGACCAGGTGGTAGGCTGATCGGTAGCGAAGCAACGTAGGTAGGTCTCTAAACTTCGATTAACGACTTCGATTAACGACCTCAGTTTGACCGTCCGTCTCCGGGTGATAAGCTGAACTGAATTTCAGCTGGCTTCCCTGGAGGGAGAAAATCTCGCGCCAAAAACTGCTAAAAAACAGGGGGTCTCGGTCGCTCAAAACCGATTTGGGAATACCATGTAGGCGAATGATTTCGTGTAGGAATATAGTTGCCAAAGATTTGGCCGTGTATGGGTGCTTCAATGGAACAAAATGGCAGTATTTTGAAAGGCGGTCGACGACAACAAGAATCGCAACGAATCCCTTAGATTTAGGTAATCCGGTGATAAAATCTAAGGAGATATCCTCCCAAATGGCGGTGGGAACGGGCAGGGGTTGTAATAGACCAGCAGGAGCAAGGGTGGAAGATTTGTAGCGCTGGCAGGTATCGCAATTCTGAACAAACAGTTGGACCGATTTGGTCATTCCCCGCCAATACACATGAGCTGCTAAGCGCTTATACGTTCGAAAAAACCCTGAATGACCACCGCTAGGAGTGTTATGAAACTCGTGGAGAAGTTTAGCGATCCACGAGGAGGTCGAGGGTAGGACCAATCGGTGTTTGTAGAATAGTTTCTCGTTGAGCAGTTTGTAATGTATGTGGGAATCGGGTTGATCAGTGAGGTCCCGGATCAACTTTTGAATGGCTGGATCAGAGTCATACCCTTCTGTGAGGGTGTCACCATCCAACCATTGTGGAAAGGATATCATAGTAGAAAGTTCAGCCCCTTCGTGGATGCGGGAAAGGGCGTCTGCAGCCCGATTTTCGTTACCAGGTTTGTAAGAGATTGAAAATTGGTAACCCATGAGCTTAGCCAACCAATTTTGTTGGTCGGTGGTCGTGATGCGTTGGTCCAAGAGGTGCTTTAAACTTTTTTGATCAGTGTGCACTGTGAAAGAACGACCTAGGAGATATGGACGCCAGTGTTGGATAGCTAAAGCAAGAGCCATAATTTCCTTCTCGTAGGCCGATTTGGACAGTGTTCGGTCGGAGAGAGCCTTGCTGAAAAAAGAAATTGGACGACGGTCTTGCATGAGGACAGCGCCAATACCCTTCCCGGAAGCATCGCATTCTATCTCAAACGGTTTGGAGAAATCGGGTAGAGAAAGCACCGGAGCCGAAGTCATCTTTAAAGGCCTGAAAATATCATTCATCAAGGCTTGAAAGGTCGCCGGTGCGTTAGTCAAACCGAAAGGCATGACGAGGAATTCGTAGTGCCCGTCATGAGTGCGAAATGCCGTTTTTTCTACATCTTGTTCACGGACTCGCACTTGGTAAAAGCCTGATTTAAGGTCGAATTTGGAGAAAAATTGAGAACCATGGAGCTCATCCAAGAGTTCCTCAACCACAGGGATCGGGTATTTGTCCGGAATAGTAGCCCTGTTTAAAGATCTGTAGTCGATGCACATTCGCCAAGAGGAATCCTTCTTTTTGACTAAGATGACTGGGCTAGAATAAGCACTTTGACTGACCCGGATTATACCCGAATTAAGCATTTCAGTGACCTGTCGTTGTATCTCATCCTTGTGGGCGTGCGGGTAGCGGTATGGTCTGACACAAATAGGTCCCTGCCCGTCGAGAAGGATGATTTTGTGCTCAATAGACCGGACAGGAGGCAAGCCTTTGGGTTCTTGAAAGAGTGAGTCAAACCTGGAAATGAGGAGATCAATTTGTGTCTGTTGGTCTGTGGGTAGTGGAGAGGAATGTGTGGATTCAATGACCATATGAACCAATTGTCCTGCCAAACAATCCCGCAAGGAAGCGTGTGAAAAGAGAGGAGAGTTAATCCCTTTTAAAGTGATTGGTAAACCTTTCTGCCAAAAGGTCATCTCATGAGTTTGCCAGTTAAATAGCACGTTACCCAGAGGCTTAAGCCAAGCAATTCCTATTATAAAATCAAGTGGGCCGATATCATACGCCAGAGCATCGACCTGACATTCAAACATGCCAAATTTCATAGAGATATTGCGGCACTGATGAGTGATCCACACTGTGTTGCCGTCGCCCAAACGGATTCCTATGGTGTTAATGGGGACCAATTCGAGACCCAGAGCAGTAACAAGCTTCTTAGAAATGAAGTTGTGGGATGCCCCGCCATCAATTAAGATTAGGGCAGGCAATCCACAGATATCCCCCATGACTTTTAGGGTTTTCAAATCGGAATCATCAATAGCGGAATGAAGATCCCCAAAATTGCAGTCGAGGGAAAGGAGTTCGCCGCCGGTGGGAGGTTCTGGTGGCACCACCAATTCGAGACCACAAATCTCTCCGTCGTCGCCAACATCTTCATCGTCGGGTAAGAGCATGACCCGTAATTGACCCGAAGAACATTTGTGTTGTGGGGAGTACTTTTGACCACAACTAAAACATAAGCCTTTACGACGCCTATCTTCCCATTCAGTTCTGGACAAATGACGTGTTCCTGGGCTGGTGTGGGTGGGCTGAGATTTGTTTGGAATTGGGCCAATGGAGGGATTGGGCTTAGCAAGGGGAAGGGCCGGTTGGGGCAAAGCCGGGGCGGAATAACCCTTCCAGTTCGAATTAGAAGTGTACGTACCCGAATAGGTGGATTTGGAGCGGGTCGAAACGCCAGTGGCGGTGGTGACGTGACGGCTGTATTCCATGGCCTCGTCACACGAAGAAGGATTCAGAGCACGGACCCAGTTGCGCACCTCTGGTTTCAAACCCCGAAGAAACATACCGATCGACTGCTCCTCTGTTTGATCGGGAATTAGGGCAGAAAGAGCCTCAAATTCATTGATGTATTCCTCAATGTCGCCCTCTTGGAAGAGAGAACCAAGGGCTTCATGGGCATTACGGAATTTGGTACCACTGAATCGCACCATCAATTTATCACGGAATTGTAACCATGTGGCGGTAGGGTTCTTAATCAACAGGTTTGTGTACCAATTTAGGGTTGGGTCATCCATACACATCTGAGAAAGGTGAAGTTTCTGAATCGGTGGGATTTTGTTTACCTGAAAATACAACTCAGCTTTGGTAATCCAACCACGTGGGTCGGCGCCGTCGAAGGAAGGCAGCTTCACCTTCGGAAGAGAAAACAACGAGTGGTCGGCGGAGTTGTTGTGAAAATGGTGGTCCTTAATCACCGGTGACTGGAATTTGGAGCCCTGAGATTGGTCGCCAGGAGGAGTAAGGTCTTCGAGAAACACATAGCCGGAATCTGGTGGTACCTCATCTGTGACTCGTTTGCCAGCAGATTTCTCCTGATTGGAGAGGATCTTAGACATCATTTCTTTCACGGCAGCCATTGTAGCAGAGATCTCATAGACTTTGCCGGATAAGTGATCGAGGCGTTCATCATGGGAATCCAAACGTGATTGAATGCGGGTATTCACCGCAGGAGCGTCAGGTTGAACCATGGCAATGGAACCAAATGATGGAGATCGGAATACAAGAATGGAAATAAGCAACCAAAGGCTGTGTTTGATTGAAATTAAAATGCTCAAAGAAGCTCCTCTAATGGAGTCTTCCTGCCCAAGCCAAAAGGCCGATTACAATATTCAAAATGAAAAAGATAAAATAGCATGCACACACTACATGGCTATATAACGGATTGTTATTCTAACAAACTAACAACCTCTCTAATCAATTCTTGACACGTGGCCTTCTAGAATAAACAACCCAAGGGTGGTCATGTGTGGGTGGGGCCGAGTCTGCCATAGGCTCGGTAATAGGATCTTTATCATACAACCTGTTAACAACAAGTTACCATCATTATCTTTAAGATTTTTTTCACAAAGTACAGTAACCAAAATTGAAGTATTTTTAGAAACTACAGTGACAACATGGTGTATTAACCCTATTTTATATTTTTTTAACAATTTTCACGTATATAAATATTGGCCAAGTCATCATCTTGTCACTGGTTAAAATAAATATAAATATCCAGTTGCAAGTGATTTAAATGACCGGTTCCATAAATACAATGATCTTAATAAACAAAAAAAAAAAAAGTAAAATAACCAGATTTAACTTTTTTGGAAAGTACGATTACCAAATAGTGCATTAGCCCTATGTAACATGTCATAACATATTTGTTAAGGTGATTCCCAAATTTGGACCAAATGAAACAAAATTTCCCCAAATATAGACTTGTATTTCAATTCTTCTCAAAATAGACCGTGCGTGCGACCGTGCTACTCCACTAGAACGCCGCCACGTGTCGTGCTGCTCAACCTTGATACTACTGCTCGTTAGTACTGCTCAACCTTGCTACTACTGCTCGTTAATACTGCTCAACCTTGTTACTACTGCTCGTTAGTACTGCTCAACACTTAGTGCTGCTCCTAGTTAGTGCTGCCCAAGTCTCCTAGTTGCACGGGATATTTTGGGAAGATTGAAGTCTATCAGTCTTAAATGGGAGTCTCCCATTAAATTTGGCGTATTTTGGTAATTAATTCTATTTGTTATATGTTTACAGGGTGCCTATAACAGTTTATATGAGGGATAAAAAATCAAATTATATCAAAGTAATAGCACAATATGGACAAGATTATGGGAAAGAAAACCCGGTTAGTGTTCTTTATTATGATTACGGACACTACGATCTCTTGAAAATCGGAAATTACAATTAACGTATACTTGATTTCATGATCCCATGTAAGTTTGGTATGTCTGTAATAACGCTACACTAATATACTTTTCTAATCATATTGAATATATTGTTATTTTCTAACAATACTTGTAATTCATACGGTAAAATTGTTTGAGAGACTGATTTTCATGTGCTATTTGATTGTTAATTTGTAATATGGTTTAGAGTATAAAATAAATGGTAAGGACATATTTTTGCAACATGCAAATCGGTTATTGTGGAATGCTTAAAACATGTGCAATGAGTTCGTATAAGCTCTTTATGTAAAAAACCACGGTACTCAATCCCATTAAATATAGATCAAGGTAAGATATTGACAATCATACTTCTACTCATGTGTAGAAACAGGGGCGGACTCGATATGGGTCCCGCAGTGGGGGAAACTACTCAAATTTTCCCACGGGGTATATTTTTCAGAATGTGTTTTGGTATTACGGTACCCAAATCAATCTTAAAAATAACTATAATATTAACCAATAGTCAAAACTCAGTCAAATAAAAATTTAAATCAAATAAAAAAGAATCTAAAGTATGTGTCTTGTAGTTTATAGTTTTAGGTCAATAAAATTAGTAGTTGTCTTGTGGATTTATGAAATTAATAATTAATCATTGAAGACTTTGTGTATATAATCAAACATGGTGTTTATGTAATACAGTTATCTATGTAAAATTTATTTTTGTTTCGACGTACTGCTCCTTGGACGCCACTAGAGGCGCTGCTCCTGGGACTCTGCAAGAGAGTGCAACCCCTTTACCTCCGTCTTTTTTACACCCGTAAGTGTGATATTGCTGATGAAAAGTTCTAGTTCTGCCCCTGTGTAGAAAGACTGATTCTTGAAAGACCTCTGAAAAAAGAACAATAGATCTGCTTGTTATATAAACAAGATTGATAAAAGTTCGATTTATTTACATCATTATTTATCCATATGTTTGAGACCAAAGTGTTATTGTTTATCTTGTTTGACATCCATTACTTACCTCCATAAGGGAATGGTGAATCTTTGATAAAATCCTTCTGCTAAAGGAAATACCTTGTTAAATTAGGTGTGACAAAATGTGTAGGTAAGTTGACCAACATTAAAAGGTTATAAACACTTAGAAACTTAATGGTTTCGACCCGTTTAACTATTTGGTTTTAGATCATCTATTTAAACTTTATCGTTTAATTGGTTAGAAAGAAAGAAAAAAAAAACACATTAGTGATTTCTTTTACATCTAAACAACATCATATCGTTATAACGGGCTCTCGGATGGCTGAACTTTGCTTATAATATACACGACCAAAACGTTTGTTGTGACCATATTTAAACCTTCTCTTGACCTATGGTTAATGTTTACGTATGAAATTTTTTGAATTCATAACCTTTAGTAAATCATTTCAGATGATTTTACCGGTAGGTAATCGCTAGACAATTAAAATAATTTCTTTTATATTTAGTCAAACTAATGCAATCGTTATTTTACAATCAAATCACGATTACGATTTCCAAAAAAATTGTTCATATGATTTTTTAGGGTCCTTAAACCTTTTAGAATAATATAGCCCACGACTTAATAATTGAAAAACAAATAAATATATAGTATCATATTTTCAAGCATTCATCAAGATTAGGCTGCTTCTATTTAATTATTCGTTTTTAACATTTAAAAAAATAATTGGACTGAATAAGAGCCGGCTAAATCCGGCTGTCATGTAACGCCGACTACTTTGTTCACCGTTTCGCCACTTCAAAACGATCCTCTTTACTCTTATTACATAGCAAAATAAATAAATAAATAAATATAACTGACTCTAATATATTTACCACACTTTTCCTTTTTATTAATTAATTAAAATAACGGTGTATTTTGTTATTAAAAAAACTAATCTTAATATATAAAGTGTATATATAATTCCAATCGTTATTAATGATAAGCTAACTTAATAAAATCGACAAACATAATGTAATTGATGATGATCATACGATCAAGCATGACGTGATTGGATATTATATCCTCTTTAATAACATACTTTTATTGTAAATTTGCTCTTTATGAAATTATCAATAGATGATTTGTATACATATATAAAACTAATTTATAGCATACAATACATCATAGTAATAGCATAAATCATTGTCATCTTTTTTACTTGTGTAAATGAAATTCTTTTACACAAATTACTTCCCTTCAAGTATATGTAAAATAATCAACAAATTATGTTATTTAAAAAATATATTAAAAAGTACTGTATATTAATAAAGACAAAAACGGTTAAAGAATATGGGTTATATAAAGTAATGTAAAGAATTAAAATTCCCCAACAATAATAACGCCCTCCTCAAACACACTCTGGTCACCGGAAAACATGACGGTGTACAAGGCCGGAGATTCCACTCGCACCGGCGGCTATCTGGCGGTGAAACAAGTATTTCCGGTGGAAGATTACCAAGAGAAAATATCACAAAATCTTATTGAAGCTGCACACGACAACAATCTGAAAACAGCATTAGAGTGTTTGTTGGATCCGTTTATTGACGTGAACTTTGTGGGAACGGTGTGTTTGAATTCTAAGAAAACGGAGATTTTGTTACACGATGAGTCAGCAACGGAGGTTCGAGTAGTGTTTGAAGAGTTTAAAACGGATGTAACGGCTTTGTTCCTTGCAGCTCGTGTTGGAAATGTTACTCTCGTTAGAAAGCTACTGGTAATATGATCGGTTTTTTTGTTTATTGCATTTTGATATTGGAGATTAGTTTTGAGCTATTTATCTTAATCGGAACTCGTTGGACTCGGTTCACGATTCTCTTTTTTTTTTCATTCTTTGCTTCATGTTCGATTCTATAACTAGCATTTGACTATTTCCTGTCTAATGTATATTCTCAAAACCATGGTACTCAAAGTTGATGATGTGGTTTTCAGTTCTAACCATATCTAAAACTGAAATAACTTGACATAATCGAAACCGGTTTCTTGTTCTTGTTTTTATTCAATTTCGGTTTTTGGTTGGTTCCTTCGGTCCACCGAATACATTCCTAGCTCAATCACACGATCAACTTTTCAATTTGATGCAATTGAAGAAATGATTTAATTGGCCTTTGACTCTTTCTTTGTTGTTTCAACACGGTTCCTGAATTTGAATTTTGAATCATTGTCCAAATTGCAGAATTAATGCTTCATTAAGTGATTATCAATTTTTCAAAATTATGATTAAATGTATGTATTAACCTCTTAACTAAATTCAATATTATTTTAATTTTCATGTTTTAATTCTATTATTGTAGAGTATTGGGGCAAATGTAAACAAAAAATTGTTTCGTGGATATGCAACAACAGCGGCAGTTAGAGGAAACCATGTTGAGATACTAGAATTGTTACTAGAAAGTGGCGCTTCTCGGGTTGCATGTGAGGATGCTTTACTTGAAGCTAGCCACCTCGGTTTAGCCGGCTCGGCTAAAACCCTAATGGGATCCGAGCTCATTCGGGCTAATGTTGCGGTTCATGCCCTGGTAAATGCATCGTGTAGAGGATTTGTTGATGTTGTGGACACACTTTTGAAGGTACATGTTGAAATTATATACGACTTTATAATAAGAAATAATTACCAAAATATACTTTCCCCCAAAATGGACTTGTGCGAACAGACTATTTTTTATGCCGCTGATCTTTATATAGTTTTGCTGATCTTTATACGCCGAAAATGACTTTGCATATTTTTCTCTGTTTTAATGGTAGTGTGGAGTAGACATAAACGGGACTGCCCGAGTTTTGCTTCGGTCATCCAAGCCTTTTCTACACGCCGACGTTAGTTGCAACGCCCTTGTTGCCGCCACAGTTAATAGGCACATACCCGTTGTCCGACTTCTTTTGCAGGTGAATTTCTATACACGTTTTCAAAAGAAGGGGTTGTGTTTTGAGTTTCAAAATATTTGATACTTTTTTTTATAATTCAACACATTTGGTAAAAGGAAGTAGGGCTACACCCACTGATCTCATTTAATATAATGAAATGACAAATTTACTCCTAGTTTTACTTTTAAAAATCAATAAATTAGTGAAACTTATATCTTCCACTAAGTATGCACTTTAATCCATTTTAAATCCCATTATAATATTTTATCTCAAAAACTATGAAATTAATAATGTATCACGAGGAAGTATTAATTAATCAAGTCTTACCGATTTGGGTAATGAGACCTAAATCTATAAAAACATTATAATAGCTTAAAATGTTATTTCTTTGATCAGGCTGGTGCTAGAACAGATTCTAAAGTGAGCCTAGGAGCATGGTCATGGGACATGACCACAGGCGAAGAGTTTCGAGTGGGTGCGGGTTTAGCCGAACCGTACACCATTACATGGTGTGCGGTTGAGTATTTCGAACAAACGGGCACAATTTTAAAAATGCTCCTTCAACATATTTCCCCAAACATTCCTCATTTGGGAAGAACAATCATCCATCATGCCATCCTTTGTGCAAATTTACAAGCGATTGAGGTTTTGTTAAAAAACGGTGCGGATCCCGACTTCCCGGTTCAAACCTTGCAAGGAAACGGGTTCAGGTTAATCCACTTGGCTGCACGGTTAGGTCATTACACGGTCTTGAACCATGTGGTTCAAGCGCGTTGTGATCTTGACTCGAAAACCGAATTAGGAGAAACCGCATTGATGATATGTGCAAGACACAAAAATGTTGAATGTCTTAAGCTTTTAGCTGAATCTGGTGCTGATTTTGGTTTGGTTAATACGGCTAATCAATGTGTTCAGTCGATTGCTGGTTCGGTTAGGTGGACATTAGGGTTAAGGCGAGCCATTCTAGAAGTGGTTCGAACGGGGAAAGTTATTATCTCGAGTGATTCATCGATATTTTCGACTTTGATGTTTGTTACACGGGTAAACGATGTTGAATCTTTGAAAAAGATTGTTGACCAAACGGGTGTGGTTGACCTTGATGAACAAGACGAAAACGGGTACTCGGCGGTTATGGTGGCCGTTATAAACCGTCACATGGATGCGTTTCGGTTGCTTGTAAACGCAGGAGCCAACATTAACCTTCAAAATAAATATGGCGAAACGGCAATTAGTTTATCGGAAGCAAGTGTAGATTGTGGTGAATTTGAAAAAGTTGTGCTTGAATACACACTTGCAAATGGTACACATAGTTCTTGTAATGTTACATTTTACACCCTCCACCGTGCGGTTTCTAGAGGCGATTTTAACGTTGTAGAAACATTAACAGACGGTGAAAATGACATAAACGCCCCCGATGGTGACGGATACACTCCACTTATGTTAGCCGCACGAGAAGGTAACGGGAAAATATGCGAGCATTTGATTTCAAAAGGCGCAATTTGTGATATTGAAAACGCAAGACACGAAACCGCACTTCGGTTAGCCCGAGAACACGGTGTTGGCAACGAAGCCGAACGGGTTTTGTTGGACCATTTGGCCCGCGGGCTCGTGTTGGGTGGGGGTCGGGTCAAGAAACATTGTAAAGGGGGTAAAGGGTGCCCACATAACAAAAGGTTGGTTATGATTGAAGGGAGCGGGTTATTGAGGTGGGGGAAATCGGGGCAGCGGAACGTGGTGTGTAAACAGGCTGAGGTGGGCCCGAGCTCGGCATTCCGGTGGAACCGGAGGAAGAAAGGGGATGCTGACGAGGCGGGTTTGTTTCGGGTTGTTACTACAAAGAATAAGGAGGTGCATTTTGTGTGTGAGGGTGGTGTTGAAATGGCCGAGTTATGGGTTAGGGGGATTAAACTTGTGACACGAGAAGCTATTTTTGGGTAGTGATTTTAGGAGCTTCGGAAAGTTACACTAAAATGTATCATAAACAAGTTTGATATTGTATTTATTGGATTATAACAATTATTTTTTATATAATTTGTTAAAACTTACAAATTCTAAATATATTACTATCCTTTTAATAATATACAACTCTTATTTTTCACCATATATCTTTGTCGGATGCATTCGGTAATTTATCTCTCTATCATATCAGTAAAGTTATAATTGTATAAACAGCAACTCCATACGTAGCCTCTAACAAGATTTATATATCGTTGTTATATTCGTTTAATAGCAATTTCACAACTAATATTTAGATTCATGGTTTCTATATAACGAAGAAGAAAACTTTACATACTTTATATTGTAGAAATAAATATATTATACAACTTTCTTGACTTCTAAATTGTTAATTTTTTTTATTATTATCAATTGAATTCTTAATTATTACTCCCTCCGTCCTACAAAAAACTTCTCATTTCATCTAAAAATTTTGTCCCACATAAAACTTCTCATTTGAGAATTCCTACTTAATAAATTAATATTATCTCACTAACTTTATGTTATTTTTTATTATTTTTTAAAGTTTCTCTCACTAAATTTATGTCAATCTCTAAACTAGTCTTATATTTTAATGAAATTTATTATCAAATACCCCATCACCAACTATCTTTTAAAAATATATGCCCAAATTAAATGAGAATTTTTTTTAGACGGAAATATAAAATTAATAGTCTTTTTGTATTCGTCACAAAAACGTTGGGAAGAAAAGAAAGCCCAATTTTGTAGAATACTAAAAAAAGTGAAAAGTGAAAATAGCGGCATTGAAAACATCTTCTTCCTCCTTGTGTATTATATTCAGTGGTGGTGACCGCCCCTTTTATTAACCGCTATTCTCTCACAAACAACCTCCCAAATGGCGACCTCGTTGGAAGATGTTCCTTCATTGGATATGATGACTGAACTTCTTCGTCGATTCAAGTGTTCATCTAAGCCCGATAAACGCCTCATTTTAATCGGTACTTTAATTTACATTTCATTCTTTCAGATTATGATAATTCTGTTTTTTTATATTCGTGTAGGGTTTATTATCATTGCTTCCATTATGCTAGTTGGTGTTTGTTGATTTTTAATTCTCAGATCTGTAGATGTATAAATTCACAACTTTGAAATTGATGTGACTTTTAGGAATTTGTATATTAAAAAAAAATGCTGAGTTGTTTTTTAGCTCAAATAACATCAATTCGGCATTCATTTTACTTTAAGATTTTGATTAGAACTTAGAAGTAAGTTAATTCTTATTTGAGCTAAGAATTATACATAAATATAATTTAATATCAAAATTATACATCCTTTCGAATTCTTTACTTCATTAAAAATAAGTTAGTTATGATTTTTTCCAATTTTGTCACTTGCTTTTGATATCTATGAATTCATTTACTAATGCTGGATTATGTTAGAGTTTAGATTTTCTTTAGCTTTCGTTTTGGAATTGTAATTGTTCAGATCTGTTTTGCATTCCATGTGTTTGATAAAATGCGATGAATAAATGTTTAGGTCCACCTGGATCGGGCAAAGGCACTCAATCTCCCATAATTAAGGATGAATACTGTCTATGTCATTTAGCGACAGGTGATATGTTGAGAGCTGCTGTTGCAGCCAAAACTCCTCTCGGAATTAAAGCCAAAGAAACAATGGAGAAGGTGCAATTTGACCATTCAATTTTATTTTAATTATTATTTTTAATTTGAGTTGGTATAAATACATGGTTTGAAAAGTCAACCGTCACATTTCTTTTTTATTATTTTTCGTTACGGTTATGTTGGGTGAGTAATTACAGGGAGAACTAGTGTCTGATGACTTAGTTGTTGGGATTATCGATGAAGCAATGAAGAAGCCATCATGCCAAAAAGGGTTCATTCTTGACGGCTTTCCTAGGACTGTTGCACAGGCAGAAAAGGTATGCTAAAAAATTTTCCAGTTTTTTTTTCTTTTTTTCAAGTTATATCTATTACATTGTGACCCATGATCCGTTTCATACAGCTTGATGAGATGCTTCAAAAGCAAGGAGCTAAGATTGATAAAGTACTGGACTTTGCAATTGATGATTCCATATTAGAAGAAAGAATTACCGGCCGTTGGATCCACGCTTCTAGCGGTAGGACCTACCACACCAAATTTGCTCCTCCAAAAGTTCCCGGAATTGATGATGTAAGCACATAATGCCATCTTTGAAATCATTTCTGATTTTTCAAGTCATTAATTAAATGACCAAAAATTCTTGTTTTTTTAAGGTTACCGGAGAGCCTTTAATGCAACGGAAAGATGATACTGCAGAAGTTCTCAAATCAAGGTTGCAGGCTTTCCATAAGCAAACTAAACCAGTAAGTGCTCATTTACTCAATCTTAGGTGCTTTTTGGTAAGCCTCTTAATGATTCTATTAAGAGGGCAGCCTCTAAATCGGGCAGATTCAGAGTGTTTGGTAAGGCCTCTTAATCAGCCTCTGAATAAAAAATTGAACATGTTCTGCCTCTTAATCGGACATATGTGAGGGGAAATCTGAATCATTCACACATTTGCATCATTCAGATTCCTACCAAAATGGGTAGGTTGGTGGTTTATTATTGTAATTCTTGGAACATGTTTAAATAGGTCTGGTTGACCAGCAAACACTTTTTGTTATATATATAATATATATGTGTGTAAATTTTTGTTTGTGAAATTGCAGGTTATAGACTACTACAGCACAAAGGGTGT
This sequence comes from Calendula officinalis, assembly GCA_963853835.1. Classification (NCBI taxonomy): domain Eukaryota; kingdom Viridiplantae; phylum Streptophyta; class Magnoliopsida; order Asterales; family Asteraceae; genus Calendula; species Calendula officinalis. The sequence continues at coordinate 53,821,126 of OY970822.1, forward strand.
TGTTGCGATGCTTCCTGCAGAGAAACCCCCAAAGGAAGTGACAGTTGAGGTTCAGAAAGTTCTGTCTTTTTGACTAATTTTTATTTATTTGAAAGTGTCGTATGATGTTATTCGATACATTATCGGATCGGCTTTTTGCTACAATTTCCATTTTTCAAACCATCAGATCAGCCTGTTGAGTTGCTGACATAGAATAATACTCTGCATCATATATTTTAATGTGAGTTTTTATCCTTTTTTGCTTGTTTTATACTCGGTTAATTATAAGTTTAATTAAGTTATAAAGAAAATCACCCAAAGGAAAGTTGTAAAAATCGGCCGGTTGTACCTAGGCGATCGACCACCTTCAAGTGATTAATCGGTTTTTAGGCGGGTACTATCAAATACAAAGTAATTTATTTTGGAGTAAATTACACCGAAGGTCCTTGTAATTTGCCACTTATTATAGCCACAGTCCTTGAACTTCGTATATTACACTAGACGTCCCTGATGTATACAATTGGTTACCCTCATGGTCCCTTTTGTCCTTCACTTTTTTTAAATGGCGAAAATACCCTTTTGGTCTTTTGTAATAAAGCGAAGTTAATAGACTGTGAATGTAATAAGTGATAAACCACATGGACCATCCGTCAAATTTACTCTATTAATTGATTTTTTACTTCTTCTCTCTTTAGTTCATATTCTTCCGCCACATTCAGACTCACCATCCACCTCTATCTCTTTGATTTTAAACCTCAATCAATAACTATTATCTTCGCGTCATCAAACCCCCTAAAAAGTCGATCCGTCACAAACCTTTGCCTTCTCCAGTTGTTCCGCCGTCGATGATGTTCTTGTAGGAGATAATACCAATTTTCATTAATAAAATACAATACAATTGGAAAATGACTAAAAACAAATACAGGATTGAAACAAGAATATGTAGAAACAAAGAAGAAATAAGATTTGGTTGAGTCTCGTGAAATTCACGATCCCCTTAAAATAGATTCGCCGTCTATCTCCCAGGGTAAAACAACCGAGTAGTTTTACACTACAGGATATAATCTAAGTCAGAATACTTATCGAAAGTTCTTGTGTTTAAGGATCACTAAAATTTAGAGAACAAATTGTGATAACTTGTAAGTGAGTAGGAAAGTATATGAATTTGTGTGTTTCTTCCAAATGACCAAACCCACTATTTATAATGGATTAATGACATACATAATTGTCATTAAGCCAATTCATTACAAAAATCAAAACCACTCATTCAAATGTATATTTTAATGACAAACATTAAAATTATAAATAATATTATGAATATTATTATTTGAATACTTTCACTAACTCAAGTGACAAGTACCGAGTGGCAAAAACCGAACCCCCATCAAACCCGGGAGACGAGTGTGGATAGGTTCAAGTTTCCACTAGTTCATTTGTTTGATTTCTTTGTTCCGTACACCCCACTTTGAGAGTCGATATCTCATTCACAACTACATTTTGGATACACAAACCATTAATTATATATAATTATATGTGTCCAAAATTTTCCAACAATCCCCCACATGAATAGAGATCGATCGAAAACACAACAAAATTTCGATAAATGTTCAACAGTTAAGTCTTGCAAAGGATAGGTAGGTGTTAGCCTTTGAACCTTCCCTTGAGAGGCACACTTAGTCTCCTAGCAGTCAGTAGACGCGATGTCCTTGAACTGAATCCGCCTTTTGTGTAGACGACAATATACATTCTCACAAGACTCTCCCTAACTTGTTCATATCCTCTTATCGTGCCTGTCTTGGTCATGGACACTGCCTGGTTCTGCGAGAGCTACTAAGAATTGTGCCCCAATAATTCCATTCGAAGCGACCCCACTTCTCCCTCACATAGGTGATTCTCTACAAGGAATCATTAAAAGCCATAGTGCTTATCCTCATTGTCACTGAACTAGGAATGGACTAGGAAGTAGTACAATGTTCTCCCTTTAAGAATGTTTGGAGGAATTTCGTTACCCCCACAGTGACATCCCTTCGTTTATACAATTAGGTTGTCCTATTGAACCTAGATCTTTGGATCTCCAGTCAACAAGGTTAGGTTTCCTTCGCATAAACTTTATTCCAAGGGCTTTAGTCCCATTCCATTATAACTAACTCTCTACTTAAGCCTTTTCATAAGCGGATCGGCTATGTTATCATTTAACTTTTGATAGTTAATCATGATAACATCAATTGAGAGTAGTTATCATATCGTATTATGTCTTACTATTATACATTATACACATGACTAATGTAAATGTAAGACAACGATATATGCCAATTTGTACTTCAATTATTTGGAATATCTTCCTTAATTGATGTAACTTTATTAAGATAAATGAATACCTTAGCAAGGTACCCCCACATTCGTACGTATTTACAAGACGATTTTCTTTCAAACCAAAATTCGTACAATGTTTCATCTTATCCTTACGGGAAATCTTATATAAAAGATAATTCGTCGACACACGAATACCCACACATTTGTACAACTTAGTAAATCAATTGCTTCAATTTTACTTTTCATTAAGTAAAATTAACAATATAATTTCATTCGTACATATCACTATGTAGTAAATCATCAATATACATTTTGATTTACTTGTGACCACCTTTAGTAGAAGTTGATTTCAAATCACACAACTTTGTATGAATCATATCAAGGAGTTTGGTTATTTCTTTCAACCAAACGCAAGAATGATTTTGTCAATTTATTACATTTGTGACTTTGAATCGATGTGGAATGTTGGTGGTATGCAATTTAATTTATTTAAACAACAAATTTAATAGCATAATCAACCATGTTAAATATTTACCAACTCAAAATAAATGAACAACTTTTTTAGTATTTTATTAAAATCGCGGTTACAAGTTGTCATATTTAATTTTAACAGTTTTACCAACAAAAATTCCACATTTTGATAATACAATGTTATCGCATTCAATCACAACCATAAAACAAATTTAGTGAGCAACCATCCGGTCACAAGATTATTATGAATCCCCGACACATACAAAATATTGCTCAACATGACATCATTTCCGAAAGTCATCCTTAAGATAACATTTCCTTCACCTTTGATATATGTGGTAGCCGAGTTTCCCATAAAAGTTTTTACTCATTTTTCAACATCTTTGAAAATGATAAACATACTTTTATCGAAACACACATGACGGGTAGCACCCGTATCGACATACCATCAACTTGAATCGGTTCCCACCAAATTCACTTCCGACAAATCGGAAACCATGGCCACTTTATGCACATCTTCCTTCATGTACAATTCCATGTTAGGCATTGTCACAACATTTGTCATTTTTATCAGATAAAAAATGCAAATTTGACCAATAAGCCTCAACAATCAATAAGTTTCACAAAAGAAACACAATTTAATTAGTTATAAGATTTCTTGCAAGTATCCTTTTTTCAAGAATCAACTCAAGAACCCAACGACTATCTTGTATCTTACTAACTAATATCCACCAAACTTTTACCAAGTCTCACAATTTGAAAGTAAAATTCTAGATGCCAAAGCAATCCATCGATATAAAATCCGAAGAATTTAACTTTTACCAAATTTGAGAAAATTCAAGTAACCAAAGTTAACTTGAAAGAAAGCTTAAAACAACAAAACCTTTTTATTTCAAAAATCTTATAATTTCCAAATATCTCACATTATTAGACTATATTCAAGAAACCAAAGTAATCTTGATATGTATAAAATGAAAATTAAAACTTTTCAAAGAAGAATCTCTATAATTCAAGAGAACAACAATAATATGAAACTTCAATCCAAACATTCAATTTCCAAATAGTCTCACAAATTGAAACCAAATGTCAAGAAGCCAAAGCTACCTTGACATGCATAAAATGGAAATACCATGAACGAATGTACTTTTTGTAAATTCAAAATTTTGAAAATCATAAAGTAAACTCTGTCAAGATTGAAAATAAATACAAGATACCAAGGCGATTTTGATAACTAAAAGTTATAAAATTTTAAAACCAAAGATTCAAGTACATTTTCACACTATATGAGATATAAGTCAAGAAAACCCAAGTTATCTTGATATTTGAAAAAAAATAAATCAAAACATTTATATCCAAAAACTTTTAATTTCCAAATATCTCACATAATGAGACTATATTCAAGATACCAAAGTAATCTTGATATGTATAAAATGGAAATTACGAATTCTTTATAATTAAAGAATAATGACAATATTATGAAATAAATCCAAAATATTTGATTTCCAAATAGTCTCACAAATTGAAACCATATGTCAAGAGGCTAGAGCTACCTTGAGATGAAGAAAATGGAAATCAAAATCACTTACAAACCAATGTAATTTTTGATATTTTAATAATCGAAAAATTTCACAATGATATACAAATGTTTGTAAGATTTATTTCTAATATCATCTCTAATGAGAATCAACTCAAGAAGCCTATGACTATCTTGAACCTTACAAACAAATATGATTGCAAAACTTAGAATTAACAACAATAATTCTTACAATTATAAATTTTAAATCCAAAATTATTTTAAACGATTTATCAAGTTATTTAAAAACAACCTTTAAAAACTTGATATAATAAACTTTAAATCCAAAAATTTGATTTAACAATTTATAATTAACTTAACCAAACATCTTGTTTTACATAAACATTTCAATCAAAACTTTTTCCGAATCGATGCTATTAAAAAGCAAAAATTGAAAAAAAATATGTATTTTCCAACCGGTATTAGCAAGAGAGGAAAAATATATTTTAAGTTTGTAGGAGCTAATACCAATTTTCATTAATAAAATACAATACAATTGGAAAATGACTAAAAACAAATACAAGATTGAAACAAGAATATGTAGAAACAAAGAAGAAACAAGTTTTGGTTGAGTCTCGTGAAATTCACGATCCCCTTAAAATAGATTCGCCGTCTATCTCCCAGGGTAAAACAACCGAGTAGTTTTACACTACCAAATATAATCCAAGCCAGAATACTTATCGAAAGTTCTTGTGTTTAAAGATCACTAAAAATAAGAGAACAAATTGTGATAACGTGTAAGTGAGCAGGAAAGTATATGAATTTGTGTGTTTCTTCCAAATGACCAAACCCACTATTTATAGTGGAAGATGGATGGATGATGGTCAAGTGGATTAATGACATACATTATTGTCATTAAGCCAATTCATTACAAAAATCAAAACCACTCATTCAAATGTATATTTTAATGAAAAACATTAAAATTATAAATAATATTTATCAATATTATTATTTGAATACTTTCACTAACTCAAGTGACAAAAACCGAGTGGCAAAAACCGAACCCCCATCAAACCCAGGAGACGAGTGTGGATAGGTTCAAGTTTCCACTAGTTCATTAGTTTGATTTCGTTGTTCCGTACACCGCCACTTTGAGAGTCGATATCTCATTCACCACAACTACATTTTGGATATACAAACCATTAATTATATATAATTAAATATATAATTATATGTGTCCAGAATTTTCCAACAGTTCTATCGACCTGGGTGTGCAAAACACCAACTCCACTGGCGACGTGCATCAATTGTTTGAATCATTTCAGGTCGATAGAACATCATTGGCGGCAGAACAACTAGAGAAGACAATTGAAGGTAGAGGTTGGTGATGGATCGACTTTTCAGGGGGTTTGGTGGCGCGGTGATTATATTTATTGATGTTTAAATTCAAAGAGATAGAGGTGAGTGGTGAGTCTGAAATCTGAATGCGGCGGAAGAACATGAATTAGAGAGAGAAAAGAAGAAAAAATCAATTAATAGAGTAAATTTCACGGATGGTGGTTTATCACTTATTACATTCACGGTCCCTTAACTCCGATTTATTACAAAAGACCAAAAGGGTATTTTCATCATTTAGAAAAAGTTAAAGGCAGTAGGGACTATGGGTGTTAAAAATTACACATCATGGACGTCCAGTGTAATAAACGAAGTTCAGAGACTGTGGCTATAATAAGTGGCAAACCGCAGGGACCTTCCGTGTAATTTACTCTTTATTTTGATTATAAATAAAATTATCATATATTAACAAAACTAATTAGTCAATAAGCATGAAAAAGATATAACAATGTTCGAAATAGAAACCATAAGTCCATATCAAAACAACTAAATTAGTCAATATAAACCGTAAAATTGATTTTTAATTTCTTTCAAGTAAGTTTGGCTTTCATTGACATTGAACAATTTTGATCAATTTAGACCGATCTTGGCCTTGACCGATAAATTGTACTGGTTGGCCGCCGATAACCGCTTAGACCGAGTTTGTCTATCATTTAAAAAAAAAAAAAGTTAAACTCTAAGGAATCTAGTGTTGACGAGGAAACATTTGCGGTTTTAACCCTTTTTCCTCTCTTCATAGTTACTTACCGTAGCACTTAATGGGCTTTAAGCAATAAACTTAAGGGAATTTCTTTTGATGAGTTTTGCTCGTAATGTACACAACTTAACAGTTGTTTATTAACCTTTCCTTGGCCATCTAACGATGTTTACTTAAGGAAAGATCGATTTTTGACCTTTAGGATATCATTTCGAACGTTTTTACCGCTATACAATCACCAAATAGTTAAACAATAAAACACAATATAAATCATCAAAAATGTATAAGTGTTGACAAAGCAGATCAAGAATGACCACAGGATGAATTTTATTTTACTGATCTACCAAACACTTGTATCATGAATGATACCATTTGCTTTAATCTCATATCCATGAAACCAAACACCACCTAAAGTTTAGAAGTGACACCGGAAAGAGCCAACTTGATCAAATCCTTCCTCAATACCTTTCCAGGAGCATTCTTTGGAATCGAATCGATGAAACATACCCTCCTTAATTTCTTATATGGCGCAACCTATTTTCAGTAATTTAATTTTATTTTAATCCACATTTACTCGATGTTTAATTCAATAATAATTAAACAAAAATGAAGAAATAAATAAATCTACCTGTTTTGCCACAAAATCTTTCACTTGTGTTTCATCAATGGTGCTTCCTTTTCTTCTAACCACAAATCCCATGGGTACTTGCCCTGCTACTTCATCTGGAAACCTGTAAAATCACACACACCATATTTAATTATGTATATAACTTATTTTTTTCTTTTTTTTGTTTTTTTGTCAATTTAAATTAGAAAATGGAATGCATACGGAATTACTGCTGCTTCCATGATGTCAGGATGTGATTGTAAAATGTGTTCCAATTCGGCTGGCGGTACCTACATGTAGTTTAAAACTCCTAATTAATAGTAAGCCCTGAAACGTGTCGGGTCGGATCGGGTCGACCCATAATTCTTTAAATAATATATTATGAATGCATATGATCAATGTACCTGATAACCTTTATATTTGATCAATTCTTTTAAGCGATCTACTACAAATAAGAAGCCTTCATTGTCAAAGTAACAGAGATCACCGGTTCTCAACCATCCATTTGAGTCCACCATTGTATCTATAACTTCTTTATCATCAACATACCCTACTTGCAACAATTTTCAATTTATATATTTGTTTATTTAATTTATGTTCTCTTATAGTAAAATGTTGCAATTTAACTATATAGAGAATGAAAACATTTACCTTTCATAATGAAAGGACCTCTGACCCATAATTCACCAGGGTTCACAGGAGGCAAACTAACTCCGGTTGTTGGATCAACTATCTTTGCTTCACAATGGGCTATGAGCCGACCCACGGTGCCTGTTATGGTGTTCTCATACGGGCCTGCAACCCGTGAAATCCCACCTGTGGCTTCGGTCAATCCATACGCCTAACAAATGTTGACCATTTTTCAATACAATATTTTTTGTCAAGACTAAGTAAACATTTATGTAGAAATGAGTTCTCTTTGTCATCTTATGATTAAAATCGAAAGTGATATGAATAAATTTTGTATACGAAAGTGATCTCACATACTTAAAAGAACATAGTGCTTAACATGCTTTTGTAGCATGATTTTGAGCCTATTAATATAATAATATATGTTTTGACCAAGCAGAAGAGAGAAAATGATTTTATAATTTAGATCACAAGTCAGAACTAGTCAGTAAGATGTGATGCAACAAACCTGCACCAATGACACATTAGGAAATCGTCTCTTGAACTTTTCGATCACGGCCACCGTAATCGGAGCTCCGCCGCTAACGACGGATTCCAGAGAGCTCCAATTGGTTCCATTAAGCAAATGCTCGTTAACACCGTCTACCAAAGCCACCACCACCGGCGGCGCCAACGCTAGATGCGTGACCCTAAACTCCTCAATCGACCTCACCATAAGCCGTAAATCGAACCTCGCGAATGAAACTAAACTTTCCCCAAACGCCAATAGCCTAAGGCAGAGGCAGAAGCCGTAGATATGGAAGTACGGCACCGTGGAAAGATACACCGCGGGAGACGATCTAGCTTGACGTCCGGCGAGTACGCCAGCAATCGTTGATATTAAGTTCCGATGCGTCAATTTCACTCCCTTGATCTTCCCTGTAGTCCCCGACGAGTACAAAATCGCCGCAGTATCGGACTGCGAAACATCAATTTTAGCTCCGATTCTGGTTGATTCAGCTCTCAACCTCATCATCGCATCGAATTCATTTGAGCTAATTAACACGATTTGGTTACTAAATCCGACTTCTAACAGCTTGTGAACCGTTTCCGCCGTAGCAAAAGCAATCGCCGGTTTACAAAGCTCGATCTGGCGCGACATTTCCTGAATAGAGCTAGCTGGATTCGCCGGCGAAACGGCGACACCAAGAGAAAACAGTGAAAGGTAGAGAATCGGAATATATGAGGAATTAGGAGAAACAACGAAAGCAACATCTCCATGGGAGAGTGAAAACGGAGGTTGACGGAGGTGAACGGTAAGGTTCCGTACAAGGAGTGGTACGTCGGAGTACGGGATGAAGCAACCGGTGGTGGCGTCAATGAGCGAGGCAGTTGCGACGGCGGTGGTTTGAAGGTGAGAGAAGATGAAATCGGTTACTGATAAATTGTTGGATTGAGGTGGTAGAGGATATGGAGGTCTAAGGCTATGGAAAATTTGTGTTTTTGAGCAAAAGCCATTTTGTGGATTGATTGATGAATGAGAATTCGAATTCGACATTTTCTGTTTGAAGCTAATTTGTGGATTGAACTTTACTGCTTATTAATTGGAAATGCAGACAAAATGAGAATCTGACCACAGTTGAAGAACAAGAGTGTGTGATTCTCTCCTTGGAACTTCAAATTATTCTTGTTATAATATTTTTAGGTTCATAACACTTTTTTATACTAAAGAAACACCCTAATTAAAGTTAAATTTTAATTACAAACAATTACTCCCCTATTCTATTTTTATTGTACACCTTACTATTTTAATTTGTCCCAAAATAAGTGTCAATTTCAAATTATAACCAATCATATGAATTATTAGTGGGTAAATATGAGATTTTATTGATGGACAGTGCAATAATTGCATTTTCATAAAATTGTGTGCCTTATGTCTAGTGGACAATAAATTTGGGACGGAAGTAGTAATTAACATGGTTATCAACGTTTTTTTCAAACTTAAAACTGTTGGTCGACGGTGGTGGTGGTGGTGAGCGGAAAATGCGACGGTGGCGGTGGAGTTAGCGGTAGAATTAGTCCGTGGAGGCGAAATGAGCGGCGGAGTAAGTTTGTGATGGCGGAGTAAGTTTGTGATGGCGGAGTAAGTTTGTGATGGCGGAGTGAATGGCAGAGTGAGCAGTGGCGATGGTCAGTTGATTCTTATGTGAGTGAGTTGGTAGAGGTGGTGATTGGCTGCGAAGTATGATAAGACTCTGAACGAATTATTAAAAAAAATTGGGTGTTCAAATAGACAAATAGGGTGTTCAAATAGAAAACCCCTATTTTTATAAAGCATACAACAATGATATTTAATCTATTCAAATGAAGGTATGAAAAGTAAGATGTAGGTAATTATAACTTTACTCACTCTACATAGACACTGCTTCTAAAGAGATTTTCAAAAAAAATAAAAAGAGAGAGATCCATCTCTATTAGTTCCAGAAATAGACAAAGAAGTTCAGTTGGGTCCTACACCCTAAAATTTTAGGAAATGTATTTATTAAAAATTAATTGATTTTTTTTTCCTTTTATAAATACATCATTTGACTCTATTACTTACATGTTTTAAAATTGTAGAAATTTTTTAAGAGAAGTAGTATTGCTTCATAGTATTTGTTCCTACCAATCTTCATACCCATTAGATTAAGACAAATGTCAAGATTAATGGATAACATGAGGAAAGATAATTAGTGAATTATGTATGTCAAGTTTAAAAGTCGGTAGAATTATAGGTATGAAGAAAATGTAGAAAGAATTACAATTTCTCAAATTTTAACTCATCAAATGATATGAGTTACATAACATCCGGTCTAATATTTTATTACCTTATTATAAATAATAAATACTTGTTTTAATAAATGCAAAATTAAATGATTAGTTATTTGTCCTTATGTGATAGTTTAACCAATGGGTTAAATATGCATTTAATGAAATGTTTAAGTGGCTATGTGATTTTTATATTTTTGAATTTGCTTTTAAATTACGATTCCGAAAATATATTCGTTGTGTAAATCTGAACTGGTTTAGTATTTTAAATAAATTAACTGTGAACCACGTTTTTAGTGTTATTGTGTTAAAATTTGGAAAAGACCAAAAAGGTTGTTTATGCATAATTTCGTCGCGTGTTTTTATTGCTTGATTATTTGGTATATAATTGATTGCGGTATGTTAATCATATGATTATGTGCACTTTTAGTGAAAGAGAGGTCAGTGTTAGAAGAATATCGGTTGGATATCATTTATCATGGGATTAATGGTAAACGTCCTTAACTACATTGGTTGTTTTAAGGTGGTTTACCGTGCTTAGTGATATACTGTGTTACAGGTTAGATAATCTTTTTTATAAATTATTAAATGATATTAGTAGGTAAATTTTATTTTGTAACAGTGATAAATAAATATGTAATCAGGGCAAAAGTTTTAGTTTCTATGAGATGGTAAATAATCTAAGTATATCATTTGTTTCTTAATATTAAAAAATGAAAATGGTCACTTATTTTTAATTGGTGAAGTGCATATTTTGGTATTTGAAGTTTCCTATCAATTAGTAATATAGAATTTGATTTGACAGTATGAATACTAAAAGAAAATTTTAATCTGACATGTGCCATTTTGATAACTTCGGTTTTGACTTGGTTTGCTAGTTGACTAATCACAGGGAAACCGTTTATTTTGGTGTCGGTGCAGGTAAAAACCGAACCAAACCGAAACCGATAACCGGTTTGGTTTCGATTTTGAAAATTCATCGTTCTCGGTTTCGGTTCGATTTTCGGATAAGGATGGACATTTGGCCTAAATAAACTGAACCGAAACCGAACCAGACTGAAACCGAACCAAACAAAAACCGATGACATGTTATCGATTTGATTTCGATTTTGAAAATTCATCGCTTTCAGTTCAGTTTGGTTCAGTTTTTGCACCACGCTTACCCCTAATTGGAACCTATGTTTTGTTTTTTAATACAATATAACATCAGATATAAAATTAATATGTTTTAATTTTAATATAATATAACATTAAATAGTTTTTTAATACAAAACTATCTTTTAGATGCAATATAAACATCAATAAATAGGTTTTTAAGTATCTTATGAAAATCTCATGTAGTATTGAAGCAAGTAAAAACCTACTAGTTAACAAAAGAAGTGGAAAGTTATCCTATATGGTCTAACAAAAGGAAAAAGTATGTAGTTGACGTATTATTGAGTAAATTACACCTCATTTTTGGTGATTTATGAAGCTTTGTTTAGATATTTTTGTTTATACTTTCTCAAAAAGGTATCCATGGTTTTTTTTAACAGTAAGTTAATAAGTTAGTGGTCCGAGCCTAAACAGTGACATGCACAAATGGTAGTATTCCTTCCCCCAAACCCTCCACATATGGGGAATCCACTAAATTTTTATTTTAATAACATTTTTTATTTAGACATTTGTACTAATCAAATGTGTGTAGCAAGATAAAAAGAAAAAATTAGTAAAAAAAACACATATCTTTAAAGGGTTTTGCTAATGGTTACATACGATAACGAATGTTTAATAAACTAAAATTTCTTTAATTATGATAAAATGATACTTTATGAGTAATTAACACTTATTTTATTGTTACTATAATTAAAATTTAAAGTTTTATTGAATTAAATATAGATGCATAAAAAAGACATTTACTCTATTGTAATTCAGGGATGATTGGAGACTTAAATTTCTGTCTTTGTGGACTATGGTCGTATAAAAGAGGTGCAAAACTATTAAATTCACTGATAGAATACAGGAGTAATTTTCGCTACAATGACATGGTACTTTGGTAGGACCACTTTACCCTACAACTCTTTGGAAGGTCTCATCATACATTTATTTTCATGAAAGAGCGGGTGAACAAATATGACGTGAATTATTGTTATATATTAGGATGTACGGATACGTCTGAAAGGATGTCGCTCCCGTATTGGATACACCGGGGATACGGATACGCGGTGGATACAGCCGAATACGTATCGGTGATACAGGAAACGTATTGGTTGAAGTTTCCGAGGAGTTTCCGTCAAGTGTCCCAAACGTTTCGGTTTTATTTTCGGTGATGGGCTTTTTAAGCCTACAAAAACTAGTGGGCTAAATCTTAAACTTATCATAATCCCTAATAAATGAATTACGTTTGCTTCCCCTTAGGCCTACAAGTCATCGATTTCATAACCTCGCGAGTCGCCCCACGTTCGTTCGTGACATCATGTCTCACTAGATAAACTGGATTTAGAAAATGAATTGACTATTGATAATTACTTTTGAAATATTTATTGTTTTTGAAGTTTACACTTTACATCAATATATATCTATTTTGGAATTTCTTTAACATATATATATATATATATATATATATATATATATATATATATATATATTATATTTTATATTTGATGTATCTTTGATGTATCCATATCTTGAATTTTTAATTTTTGTCTTTTCCCGTATCTGTTTCCCTGTGCCGTATCCGTATCCAAGTGAAGGTTAATCATGTGCATTTAGGCATGTGTCGCACAAGAACCAAACTGAATTGCTCAGAATTGAACCCAACCAAACGGATCAAGAACCAGCCTGGAGCGAGCCAGACTGAGAATCGGGAAAGCTTCTTCGACTTTTTTGGGTTTTTCTTGGTTTTAGATTGAGCGTACAAAAAGACGACTTCACATCAAATTAAAAACAGAGAACCGAATCGATATAACTCGGTACGGTTCTGTTTGATCCAATTCAGCTCGGTATTTTCGATCCGTTATCAGTTCAGTTTGCACATACATATTTGTCTTTGTTTACTCTAAAAAAGTATTGATTCTTGTCATCTAAGTATCTTAATTATTTTCCAATTCAGTAAGTCAATAAACCACATAAACATACTTGGTGGCTTCACTGACCACGTATGTATAAACTACAAGGGTAAGACGTGTATAATTTTATACCTCAGGGGTTAATGTGTTGAATTGAATTACTGCACGTGCAACTAGGAAATAGATATTATTAAATGGTCCCTAAACTTAAGTTTAACTTTCAACTTGAGGATCCTAAATTCTCCATGTCTTAATTTCTTCACATAACTGTCTATACCACACCAAAGTTTTTGCCTTAAAAACTTAACCGTGACTCCGTGAGACAATTTAAATTACTAATTTGCCTTTATATTTCACTATACAAATTTTTTATAATAACTAATCTTCATTTGATACTACCTCTGTATCAAAATAAGTGATACACTTTCTATTTAGGGATGGAACAAAATAAGTGATACACTTCTAAAACTTATCTTATTTGGCAAACAAGTTGGACCCATTATCCACTAACTATCTACTTTAATAAAGTAAAATTACTCGTTTACCCTTACTTTTACTTTTAAACATCATTAATATCACTTCATTCAAAATAAGTGGGTCCGATTATCCACTATATATCCACTTTAATCTATTTTAAATCACTTTTTAATCTTTTGCCTCAAAAACCGTAAATTTTCAAGTGTATCACTTATTTTGATACGAAGGTAGTAGATAAAATCACATACTGTAACTTAGAGGTGCACAAAGCCCGGGCCAGGCCGGGCTTAGTCCGGGCCTAAAAAAGACCGGGCTTTTTTGGAGTAAAAAAGCCCGGGCCTAAAAAATCCCGGGCCGGGCTTAGCCCGGGCTTTAAGAAAAAAACTAGGCATGTTTAGGCCTGAATGGGCTTAGCGGGCTTAGCCCGGGCTTTTTCGGGTTTTTTTTTCTTTCTATTATATCTTTTATATAATAATATAATTATAAAAATATATAAATAATTAAAATATTCTTTATAACTAATTAAATAAATCAACAAACTATTACTTTCGGGCATTTTCCTACCCTATCATCTATATGGCTATATCATTAAGGTAGAAAAGACAAGAGAAACTCTAGATTTTTCGGTCATTTAGAAATAGCCCAGGTTTTATAACGTTAAAAAGCCCGGGCTTTTGGGCTTTTTCAGTCTTTCGGGCTTTCAGGCTTTTTTTCGGGCTTTTTCGGGCTTCGGGCTTAGCCCGGTCCGGCCCGGGCCCGGGCTTTAATGGGCTTTCGTGACTAAAGTTAGGCCCGTTTAGGATTTCGGGCTAAAAAGGGCTTAAGGCCGGGCTTTTTCGGGCTATTTCAGGCTTTTTTTAGGCCCGGGCTCGGGCTAAAGCCCATATGTGCACCTCTACTGTAACTTAACCAATACATATCCGTTCCCAAAGTGAAATATTATAAAAATGCAAGTCAATGGAAATTAATTTTCCACTAAAAGAATTTATTATAGAAAATCTATATTTTATAAGGGTCTTTTTATTGTACACCCCTTAGGCATACAATAACTAACATTTAATGCTTTATATTTTTCTTTTATACTTGCTATTTTGTATTAACGTTTTCCTAAACATCTTGTAATGCCTATTTTATCCTTACTATAATTAAAAAGTGAAGAGTTCTTATAAATTAAATGTAGGAGCATAAAAGATTTTTATTGTTTAGTAGTATGTACCCTAAAATATAAGTTATAAAAACCATTTTATAGTTAACACGATAATTTAAAAATTCACCCATATAAACAACATACAATTTATTAGAAAATACATATAACATGCATAGATGGATCCAGACAACAAATGCCATAAATCTTTTGTTTTATTATAAATGAGAAATATTTTTAGTACAACATTTATTTGATTATGAATTCTTTTATTTTACTCACTACATAAAATTTCACGTAAGCTATATAGTATAAACCAACAATTTATATAAACTAATAATGGTATTGCTTCCTATCATTTATTTCTGCTTATCTTCCTATTTACTCGTATAAAATTAAGACATGTATCAAAATCAAGTTATAATATTATGAGAAAGAACTAGTGAATAATAGATTACACATGTCATTCTATTAAATGGGTAGGAAGATGAGTAAGAACAAATGATAGAAATAAATATCTTATTTCTTTAACAAATATTATTCATCTAATATGGTTTTGTGGATCTTAAAAAAAAAGTAAACGATGTGCATAAGTGAAACAAAACAAAGTTGAGGCCCTTAAAATCAAAGTCTTGTAACAGAAGTACAGGGACCATTCTTGTAGTTCTCACCAAAGTTAGAAGAAAGCAAATTAGAGCTCATTGGCATTTGCTTCCTGCACCAAATTCTTTTTTTTTTTTTTTAATTTCCGCACATAATTTAGCTTTTTAAATAATTTTTTTAATTCTTTTTTTTTTTAATATACAAGTGCGACTTGCCTAGTTTTATCTTATTAACATAAATATTGTCAAAATTTGAGATATATTTGATACGATTGTGCATAAATTAGTTTTTTATTTTATTAAAAAGATATCTCATTTAGAACAAGGTATTCGGATAGCCGAGCTTGATTTATAAGGTGCACAACCTAATCATCTCCTGAGCGTATCAAAACATTCCATTAATTATTTGGTAAATATCTAACTAAGGAATAGATCGAACTCGTGATTTCCATTAGATCATTTTGAACGTCCTTACAAAGACCATTAACAGATGTCACCCTTAATATAATTCTAAAAATGTTTCCCTACACGCATTATTTATGCTCGGTAAAGTTATAAATATGGGTTTTTTACGTTCATGTATAAATTTATTTTAACTCATATTTATACTAAAAATTAATGTATATTTTAATATTATATTATGATAAGTGCTTTATAGAAGTAAATTGCTTTAAAAAAAATACAAGTAACATTTACGCAACAAGCTAAAAATATAAAAGAGGGTTATAATTGAGTATTATGAAAGTCAAAGGGGGGAGTTTGTAATATTTGCTACTTACACCTATGTGTGTTCACTATTTGGATATAACCGGATTATCCAATTAGACATTTTGGATCGGACTATTTGGATTGGTTATTTGGTTTTTTGGATCGGTTTGGACTTGAACCAAATTAATAGTTTGGATTTCGGATTGGATTTGGTTTTCCGTTGTGAAAACCAGATTGTCCAAAAAAACTGAATAGTAATATATAGTAAATTGATTTATATACTAACACTTGTTGGTTTCCATTGTAAGCAATTATGGTTTCATTTTTCTTTAAATTTCTTATAATAAATTGATTTATAGACTAGCACTTGTTCCATTTTATATTGTCTCAGTTGGTGATATATAAATCTTTTTGAAGTTTTTGATAAAGTTGATGTCAAATTTTTTGCATATATAATTGTAAATGTCACAAGCTATGTATTAGACTTGTTTTTATGTACAAAGTAGTTTATCATTTTGGAATTTTATATATGAACTTAGGTAAATATTCAAGGTAGTCCAAAAATTTTAGGTAGTCCTAATGGACAATTAGTAGCCTTAGATCAAGAAAAAGTCAAAGGTCAAGATCAAGATACAAACCATACAAACACATGTACTTCAATTGGTTTTAATTGATCAAATATCCCTCTCTTGCATATACATAAACATAACTAAAATCAAATAGTTGTCGTATCCTTTTGTTAAAACTGAACACACATTAATGTTTATCGAAAACAAATAAAACAACTTCAGAAACACAAAGAACAATTATGGTCCGAACTAACCCTTGTAAAATCTAAAGATAATAATTAGATCTCAGTATTAAGAACTTAAGGATTAATGAGCCTATCATTTGGCACCTACGAACCACAAGACAAAACGACACAAGTCTAATCATTTACAGCGATGGGAGAAAAAGTGACAAATAATAAAAGCAGTGTGTTTAGTACACCAGGCTTAGCGGCACCGACACTTTTTTTCTTTCTTTAACTGTCGGCTATTTTTCTACGGAGTATTTCACATTGAAGTCCCCAAAAGACGTTGATTTTTGCTTGTTCAAAACTAGGGGTAACAATTTATGTTGGATTTGGGTTTGCACGTTGGCGGGTAACAACGATCAGCCTGAAACCAAAAGGTTTGTATAAGTAGGTCAGATGTTTCAACCCTAATCTGTTTAACTTTAACCCGAACAAGACACATATAACTCGTTTAATTAAACGAGTTAAATATGTTAGAGGGTCAAATGGGTTAAACATGTCAAATAGATTGTTATTCCAAAAATTCTTAACAAATCCGAAATACAAAAGTTACTAAGTAGCCTTTTTAGTTTGTATGTAACTGTTAGTTACGTTTGAACTAGTAATTATATATTAAGTATATACTTTTAAATATATTTTTAAAATTAAACGGATTAGTAGGTCTCAAACCTAATCCGTTTAATAAACAGGTCAATTGAGTCGACCCAAAACTTCTTTAACTCAATCCAAAAATATTTATTTTAGTATCAATTTCAAACATGTTCATAAATTGCCATCCTTTTTTAAAACTATCTACATGCTGATAAATGAGGGTGACGGTTTGAACTTTGTGTAAATAAACTATATTATTTGAACTATGTTTTAAGTTTTTAGGTTTTCATATTTTTGGTTACTTATACCACCCCAACAACACTAATTTCTTATTTCTTTTATATTTTTATCATATTATCACTTCGAAAGTTACATAGAAATGACAAACTCTTTCAAAGATCCTTCGTCACTATATTACACGTACATTTTGGTTCATCGCTTGCTCGTTGCTCAACTGAAGGCACCAACCGAAAAGTGAAAGTGACGACATGTCGGTGCCAATGACGTCTTCAAATTGACGAAACCGACGAGCAACCAAAGAAACTCGTTGGCAAGTATTACCCTCAAACATTATTTGGCAATATTTTAAACTTTTGTTAAATTTTTGTAATCATGTTTTCAATAATTTGATATTTAAACTATTTGATAGGCATGTTACTTAATATTATTATTTTATTTTTTAAATATTTTTTGACGGCACCTAATCTACTACATTTTATCCTCACCGGGACTTGAACTCAAAACCTTTAAGTCATGGGTCATAGCGATGAACCTTCGTGGCTACAAGATTATTTTTTTTTGTTTTGCTTCTAGCAAGGCCTCTTATAAATTTCATCCTGATAATAATTAAATTTTAAACACTAGACCGCAAGCCTTGTGGTTGTAACTTTTTTTCCTCTTGTTAGTCATATTAGTACTACTACTACTTAATATTGTCAAAGGATAATTATTTTTATATCCTTGTAAACTTATAAATTATTTTTATATCGTTCTTAAATTCATAAATTATCTTTATATCCTTCTAAACTTTGTAATTGCCAACACATCCTTCTAAATCTTTAAAACTTTCTTTTATGTCCAAAATCATATTTTAATATTTATTAAATCATTAAAATATCAATAATTATCATATAAGTATGCAGTATATTAGTTGATTATATATCAGAAATCATGTTTATTTGTCTATATTATTGATACTAGCAGGGTGCCCGCACAATGCGGCGGCGGCTACCCGTAACTAAATTGTCCAGCAGAAAAAAGAAATTGTTGACTGGGCGTTTTAACTGTATGCGTTATGTTGGATGTTTTTTTTTGGGATAAAACAAAGTATCAAGTAGATATATTGGTTAACACATTGTACGTACTCGCAAAAGGTCTTGGGTTTGAATCCCCTAAGCAATATTTTTTTATTTTGTGGTGTTTAAAATGTTTCCCAAAGTAGAAATTTAAGATTAAGTTTAAGATTAAGACCTTCTAAACTTAGAATGCCTAAATGTTTTAAGAAAGAGTAAGATATTATCACGCTTTAATAAGTAATAAAACAGGATTTTGGACAACAAAAATAGATTTTAAATGTTTGGAAAGATATGAAGATAATTATAAAGTTTCAAAAAATATAAAGATAATTTATGAATTTAAGAATGATATAAAATCATTTATCAGTTTTACAAGGATATAAAGCAATTATCCATATTATCAAAACTATTTAACTTTTATATAACAAGTCACTAAAGCATTATGAAACGCATGTTATGTGTTAAAATAGTTTTTTTATATGAGAAATGATATTTAGTCCTATCATTTAGACCTACTCATTTGATAGGATGACATGTGTATTCCACTCATTCTCTCTCCTAATATTATCCATTGTTTTTGACACGTGTCTTAATCTAATGAGTAGGCTTATGAGTAGGTCTAAATAGTAGGCCTAAATACCATTACTCTTTTTATATATATAAGTGTTCAACTTGAGGTTAAAGCGGGATAGAAAATTACAGTTATTGAGTTAACCAAAGTTAATGAATTAATCAGTCGATTTTGTTTTTCCAAAAATTTAACCATAAAAGTTTAAAGACCTAAGACACACTAGAATAAATTATACTACCCCTGTCAAAAAAATAAGTGATACATTTTCCTTAAAGGAGTGAAACAAAATAAGTGATACACTTTCAAAATTTACTTTATTTGAAAAGTATTTGTATGTGAAGTTACCTTTTTACCCTTACTTAAATTTCCTAAACATCATTAACATTATACTTTTGTCTTAAAACCGTGTTTCAAAGTTTATCTTACCTAACCAAAAGTGTTTAAAAAGTTGTAGGACCCACTTAATCAATCTTAATCACCACTTAAAACTTTTGCCTAAAAAATCATGTTTTAAGAAGTGTATCACTTATTTTGATACGGAGATAGTATATTAACATGTTAATAATTACATCAAAATACATATAATTGTAAAGTATCTTATATTTATACACATTAAATTAAGAGATTAAAAAAAGAATTAGTAGATTTTACTAATTCAATTAATTTGAGTTTCAATAGTAAAATTTAATATTTAAGAACCAATACAATACGAGTCGCTGGTTTGTTGTAAGTGTGAAAGAGATATTGAAGACGAGGACAATCTCTTTTGGTCATGTGGCGAATCCCGTAAACTTTGGATCGAGTTTTGTTATTGGTGGGGCATTCCTATTTCTAGTATTAACGGGTTGGATCATATTATGGATCGGGCCTCAAGAAGGATATTCAAGGAAAGAAGTTAAATTTATTTTATAAACATTATGGTTTATTTGGAGGAATAGAAATGAAATCATTTTCAAGACGGTGTGTCAAAGACGGTATTCATTCTCTCTCAAATTCATGCTCAATCTTTCTTTTGGATCAAGTTTAGATCAAAATTGTCGGTATCTAGTCTAGATTGGGGTCTTTAGAGCATCTCCAACCCACCTCTATCAACCCCTCTATCTCTATATTTAAAGTTTTTTCTCCTCCAACCCACCTCTATCTCTCACTCTAAATATAGAGTGAGAGAAAAGTTCCCTCTATATTTAAAGTGAGAGAATGCACGCTCTATCAATGGACCCCACTACTTCTATTTAATTATCTAATATTTATTTCTATTTAATTGATTTCGTTTTGTGTTTGCCAGCCAACAATCCATCCAAATTGAGTTCCTTTGTTGAACTTCCATAAACTTAAATTAATAAATAAACTTTAAAATACATTATACATAAACTTAACTTAACATACACTTAAATACATAAACTTTAAAATACATTAGAAATAATTTCCTAAACGGTAAACATATAGATTAGACATAAATTAAAACAAGTGCGAGTTCCCGCTATTCATATATTCGGGAAAGCTTGTTAGTGTGTTTTGCGATGAGACAAGCAAAAAAGATGTCGAACGGGCATTTGGCGTACTACAATCAAGATTTTCAATCGTTACAGGACCTGCAAGGTTATGGAATAAGGAGATATTAAATGATATAATGACTTCATGTATCATTATGCATAATATGATCATTGAAGATGAACGAGATATTAATGCAAGGATTTTAGAACGAGTTGAAGTGCTAGATATGGGAGTTGATATGGTGAATGATAACAATGATGGTCTTGAAGCATTTCTTGCCCGACATAAAAAGATAAAGGATACAGACAAAAATGTTGAGCTTAAAAATGCATTAATCGATCATTTGTGGGACGAATATTCTAATTCAGAAAATTAGTGTATTTTAGTTATTATGTTTTTAATTTATGTCATTTAAATTAATGTATTTCTTTTGTAATGTAAATAAATTAATTAAAAATATAATTGTTATGGGTCCCACTAGTTTTAAAGGGATGGATAGAGTTTATGGTTGGAGTTGAAGTTTTGTTTAAAGTTAATGGGCCCACTAATTATAGAGATAGAGTGACATGGATAAAGTTTATGGTTGGAGATGCTCTTAGTGTAATAGTCTCATGGAGTCTAGAGATGCACAAAAACCGGTTAGGCCAAAAACCGGTTTCGATTTTGACCGTAACCGGTTTTGGTCAACGCTCGTAATAACCGGTTTTCGGTTAACCGGTTTCTTTGGGGACTCGAAAACTCTAACCGGTGTAAGGGGTATTGTAACCGGTTCGGTTTCGGTTACAAACCGGTTAACCGGTCAAAACCGGTTACAAACCGGTTAACCGGTCAAAACCGGTTTCGGTTTTATGGTTCGGTTAACCGGTTACTAACCGGTTCGAACCATAAAACCCCCAACCGGTTACTAACCGATCGGTTACTCAATAACCGAACCGGTTATGGTCAAAACCGGTTTTGACCGGTTTCGGTTGCGGTTCGGGTACCGGTTTCGGTTTCGGTTTCGGTTATTTTGTGCACGGCTATCATGGACTTACTTTAGTTTGTTTTGGTTGTCTTTATTTTTCTTGTATTGTTCGTCTAGCTCCTTGCTAGTTTTTTTAATCAATTGCTTGACGTTCAGAAAAAATTATGCTTGAGTTTCAATAATTCAACCAAAAGTTTCGAATTATTAATCAATCAATTGCGAAACTCATTGTGTGAATCTAGTTCTAGATAAGACATTTGTACATCTGTATTTGCAAAATGTACAACATCCTATTGCTCTTAATCTAGTCTGGCAGGAGGCATATCTTGGACTTTTAAGAAAGGGGCACCTGATGCCATGTGGGTTGTCTTGTACACAACCTTAATGGGCCTTAAGTCTGGCCCACTTTCCATTTACTAAAGTGTGTGGGCACGTGAACCCAGCCCATAACCGAAAGTGCAAACAAAGTCCTACCATAAATTAAAAAAAGAAAAATCTCCAAAATTATGAACCGATAATACAAATCCAAACTCACATGAGATATAGAAACAAGCTGTGTAGCAAACATTGGGGTGGTCAGGTTGAGTGTGTCGGGTCTGGTAATACCATTTCAAATTGATTAATATAAACATAAGGGTTTTGCTAATGACAGCCCTTAGGGCTGTCAATAAACATGCATCATAATATTGTACTTTAACCCTTAACTAACTCCCGGATTTTAGGAATTACTACACCCTTTGAATTGATGTACAACTCTTTATGTCTTAATGACAGCCTTAAGGGCTGTCATTAGCAAAACTCTAAACATAAATATATATTATTTTATAAGATCTAAATGCTACAAAAGCGTATCGAATATCCTGAATAATTTCAAATTGATTCATGAAAGTGATTTATTAGACGTCGAAAACTTATTACTTGAAAGATATTGGTACAAGTTTTTTTTATTAATTATTTATTGTTTTTGTTAGTGCAAGCAAAATGGATCTAATAATTTCAATTTGGGCGAGTTTGGGTTTTCATTACAATATTATGGGTAAGCTTACTGTCCAAGAACCGAACTAATCCGGTCAGAATTATACTAAACCGAGAACCGAATAAATTGTTTCATTCGAAACAAGGACTAAACAGATAATGCTCGAAACCGAACTGATAAATGGCCAGAACATAACCAAAGTGAGAACCGAGAAAGTTTCTTCGATTTTTCTCAGAATCGAACCGAATCGAAATGCTCGTAACCGAAATGAAAAGAAAACGGATTTTGCATGATATTTAGAAAAGATAACCGAACGCTCGGATCTCTATCTAGTTTCGACATGGATAGGTAAGTTTGGGCCTCATTTGTATGTTAAGAGGGTTATGTTGGGCCGCAGAAAACATACTAACGGGCCAGGTCAGTCACTCTTCCTCGCATATATTGAGTTACCCGATATAAGAAAACATACTAACGGGCCAGGTCAGTGATACGAACCCATCCCATACTAGGCTCGCACAATGCTCATAAGTCCAAGTGTAGAACTCACTCCCAAAAGCTAGCTTGAAGGAGGAGGGGTCACCTAGACTTATAAGCCACTATTTGGTTTATACTTTGGCCAATGTGGGATCATAACAATACCTCACGCTTTGAAGAACCAACGTCCTCGTTGGTCACGGCTATGTTGGTCACGGTCGGCACCCTCCTTTCGGGTCCGAGCCACCACTCCACAGGCCACCACTCCGAGCTCATTGGTCACGGCTATGTTGGTCTCGGTTGGCACCCTCCTTTCGTGTCCAAGCCACCACTCCACAGGCCACCACTCCGAGCGTTGGAACCTCGCAACGTAGGGCTAGCTATGATACCAATTGATACGAACCCATCCCATACTAGGCTCGCACCATGCTCATAAGTCCAAGTGTAGAACTCACTCCCAAAAGCTAGCTTGAAGGAGGATGGGTCACCTAGACTTATAAGCCACTATTTGGTTTATACTTTGGCCAATGTGGGATCGTAACATTTGATAGGAACTTGCTTCCTATCTTGGAAATAATACAGAAAACTCATTGTAACAATGATTTCCTTTCAATTCGAGAAGAAAGGGTTTCTCCCAAAAGTATAAACTTTTAATTCATAATTTCATAGCTAATTCATTTTTTACAAGACAAGGAGTTTAAATACTACTAGCCATTTGGGGGTGACTGCCACAGGGCAAAACAACATGTCCTTCCCACCAATTGCATACTACTGACACAAATAGTGCTCACACCACCTATGTAATAAAACAGAAATTAAACATAATTAAACTAAAGACAAAACAATTTCTTCTAGCCAAAGTTATTGCTTGTTACTGTCTTTCTTTTTCCTCCTTTGATAAACTAAACTAGCATTGGCCGGGTCTTATCATTACCAACGTCCCAAACTTTCACCTTGCCCTCAAGGTGGAATTCTGGGAATTGTAAATTAACTATGGTGAAGTCTCCCCATGTAGCTTCTGCTTCAGTCAATCCCTGCCACTCAATTAACACTTTCAATTCATCACTTCTACCATTCTTTTTCTTCCTGGTTCTAAGTAAAGCAGGATCGATTAAAATTCACGCCCCACACGAACAAGTTCTGGTCTAACATCTTTCACTCTCAAACCAATATTTATTAACTGGTTTTCTATAACCTTTTGATCAGAACCCATTAAATTAGCAGCAGAGGCTGCCATTACAACCCGACTATTAGTATTATTTCCATGAACAATCTGGGCTGGAACAGGACCTAAAACAGCAGCAAAATGGGCATAATTCTGCTGCAATTTCACAATCTGGGCTGGAACAAGACCCAAAACAGCAGCAAACTGGGCAGAATTCTGCTGCAATTTCATATCTTCCAAATTTGGCACTTTTGAGTCCAAACTACTAACGGGATCAGAAATAACATGCTACACACTAGCTTGAACATGCCTAACAACATTAACAACTTCGATAGATCGAAGTGAATCTGCAGAGTTAAAATTATGAACATAATTTGCAGCCCTATCAACAACATTACCAATTACATCACTAGTTTGACCAGATTCAACATTCACAGCCTTAACATTAGAGGCCATAACATCAAACATATTCGGAACCTCATTCACAGCACACTTAGAATCAATAATAACAAACTTACTTGCTTTGGAATGTTTTGGAACCCAAATAACACGAACTGCAGCCCTCGGTTCTTCTTCACAAGCAGCAAACTCATCTTCGAATTCTCTAACTTCATCAATATCATCATTCTCAGTACTAGACATTCTGTTACCCAACTTATCCATCATTAACCGCCGGACACCTGACCTCCGATGAGATAGACGTCTTCTAGATACATAACTATTCGGAAATATGGACGGAGGAGTATGAAATAGATCATCGATAGCAACAATTGATTGTTGTAACATGTTGTCCTCACCCATACGAGCACCAGAGAGTGTTTGTTGCACCCCCACAACTCGATTTTCCGGCAAACCCATGACTGGTGATTTAGGAATCGCCGACGACTCCAACACAGTAAAAGGAACCTCCGATTTCCGTCGATTACTAGACAGATCCATGTTCCCCACTCTGGTTGGATCTAGACGGTTGGTTTGTAGTGCGCGACTACGGCAGAGGTTTTCGATTTGGTCGATGTATTCGTTGCCACCGTAGTAACGGTTCCCCGAAATACCTTCGGAGTATTTGTTGGTTAGAGGACTGCCTAGGGATTCGATCACGGCGAAGGATGTGAAGTTTTCAGAGGCGATGAGTTCGATTCCACAGCACTGACGGCGTTTCTCCTTTTCAATTAGGTCGAAGATTTCTGTATCGGCCTCCTCCAGAGATGTGTTCCCCCACACATTGACGGGATCCATGGCGGTGATGGGTGGTTTAGAGTGGTATAGTAGAGATAGAAGAGAAGAAGTTGGTAGTGGTGGTTCACCGGTGGGTGTTAGAACGCCAGAGAAGGGTGATTCCATTCCTCCACCGCCTGAGCGTCGATTAGTGTCGCTTCTCTCCAACAACTTTGTCATTGCGGAGGTGAGTTCATCCATCTTATGCTTCACATAAACTAGATCTCTGCCCTGATTCTGAACCTGAGTGTTCATAGCTTGCAATTGGTCTTGTATAAGACCCAATGTTTCTTCCATGGCCTCAATTCTTTGGCCAACATCAGTGTCTTGTTTGTAGCTCCCATGATGTTTGTGCTCTGATACCATTTGATAGGAACTTGCTTCCTATCTTGGAAATAATACAGAAAACTCATTGTAACAGTGATTTCCTTTCAATACGAGAAGAAAGGGTTTCTCCCAAAAGTATAAACTTTTAATTCATAATTTCATAGATAATTCAGTTCTTACGAGACAAGGAGTTTAAATACTAACTAGCCATTTGGGGGTGACTGCCACAGGGCAAAAACAACATGTCCTTCCCACCAATAGCATACTACTGACACAAGTAGTGCTCACACCACCTATGTAATAAAACAGAAATTAAACATAATTAAACTAAAGACAAAACAATTGCTTCTAGCCAAAGTTACTGCTTGTTAAGGCCTTTCTTTTTCCTCCTTTGATAAACTAAACTAGCATTGGTCGGGTCTTATCAGTCAGTCACTCTTCCGGAGGCGGCGGCCAACGGTGGCTGTAGGTGGGGGATTTGATCTTGACCATCTTGATCGAATTGCTAAGATTTATCCCTTGGGATTATGCAAAACCTTTGAACTTCTTAGAATACAACTCATAAAAGTTAATTCCATCATTATTGAACTCAATTCTTTTACCAAATATACTTTGTACCCTTCAACCAATTTTTGTTTATTTGTTTGGCGGTTACCATTAGGGGTGCCCGGGTCGACCCGACCCGACCCGGCTCTTATCGGGTCGGGTCTATCGGGTTTGAGGTAAAAAATTCTAACCCGAAACCCGACCCGATAAGGAATTGGGTTAGTCGGGTTCGGGTTGGTCGGGTTTCGGGTTTGCCGGGTTGACCCGATCGGGTTGGTCGGGTTAGCCATTTATTAAAGTTTTTTTTATTTTTTCGAGAAATTATATATATGACAACTAATATAGAATTTTAGTTAGTCATATTTATCTTTTCTTTGTATCTCTATCCTCTTCATATTTGAAGAAATTAATTACGGAAAGGATTATGGCTAGTTTTATTATTTATACCTTGTTCTCCTCCTTTCAAAACTGAATTAATAAAAGAAAATATACAAAAACGTTCTGATCTCTCTGTTCCAACGATTTCTAGAACTAAAATACAAACAACTACAAATTAATAATGCTTTTATACTCTAACTACAAACAAAAACTATTAAAAACAGTACCTTTTAATCTAATGATGTTTCTTTGTTAGCAAGCAGCAAGAAGCAGAGATGAGTAGACAACAACGTTTTTGAAATAAACTTAAAAAAGACAGATTACATAATTCACTTTGTAGGGTGATTTTTGGTTTCCTTTTCCTCTTAGATATTTGTGGTAAAGATATTTTTTAAAATTTAAATTTTAACCCTAATCCTAATCGGGTCTAATCGGGTCAACCCGAAACTAACCCGAAACCCGACCCGATAAGGAATCGGGTTAGTCGGGCCAGGTTATAAAAACCCGATAAGATCACAAGACCCGAATACACCCGACCCGATTAGCATTATCGGGTTCGGGTCCGGGTCGGGTCGGGTCGACCCTTTGGGCACCCCTAGTTACCATAATCACAGCCAGAATCTTTTTTAAAGAAAAAAAGTTACTCCCACTTATAATAGACTTCCCGTGTCGTCGAGCCTCCTTCCATGTTATGTACGTGACGTGACTATTACGAACATTTCCATGACAATCTGGCAAATATTCACCTAAGAAAAAGGATCAAACTCATGACCTTTAGACTAGGCGTAAGTCTAGGGATGGCAATGGATCGGATGTGGATCGGGTGATGCGATATCCACATCCACATCCATTTAGATTTACATCGTCCATATCCACATCCATATCCATTTAAAATCATTTCATCCATCCATATCCATATCCATTGGATTATAGCGGGTAAATGGGCATCTCTTGGATGTCGAAAAAAAATTGTTTTATAAAGAAAATACGATAGTTTTATACATTAATTTGCAATTTTTGTTGAACATGTATATAGTTTTTTCTAAAAGAATATACAAACGAAAACATAATTACGAACCTATATTCAATGCATCGAGGCATAAAACATAGTTTGTAACTAATCCCCAAATATTGATAGATACAAACGAAAACATAACTTAATATATATAGAAGCCTAGAGTATGGTTTGTAATGTTTAGAAATTTAATTATATTCAGTGTTATGTTATGTGTAAATTTTAATGAATAAAAAATGTGTAGACATATATATTATTAATCATGTGAAATTGTAATATAAGAAAATGAATTTCGGGTTAAATGGATTCATCCATGGATTGAAAATCATCATCCGTATCCGCTCCAATAAACATCCATATCCGCTCCACATCCGATATTCACCCATTTAACTTCATCCATATCCACCACAGGTGGAGCGGATCGGGTGGATGATCATCGGAGCGGATGATAGTTGCCATCCCTAGGCGTAACCATGGGGTCGTGCCATGCGTCCCCCTTTTGGTCACCCCCATGTTCGACACGTCCCTCCCCTTACGCGATGGTCTCCTGCAACGCGTCCCGGTGTGTGTTTGGTCGTCCAGTGGACCACAGCGGGTCGCCAAATTTTCAAAGGGAGATGGGTGTTTTCAAAGGGAATATATTTGGTCGGGATTTTTCATGTGTTTAGTCACAAGTGAAAAGTGAAAAGGTTGATATGACGCTGATGTGTCAGAAGTGACCAAACTGGGTATTGCTAGGTTATCACCAGAAGTGACCAAACCGGGCCATTACACAGTCTTATGAGGTCATCCAGACATCTTTATTGGTAGGTTATCACCAGATAGGGTTAACCACAATCACAATCACAATCGGAAAACACAAACTAACTCTGATGTTTAAAATTACAAAAGAGTATTCAAGTCAGGTTTGCTACCAGATATGCAGATTACTTGAAATTTCGAATACTACATCGCACACCTTAAACAGCACAGAATTTTACCTATTTGCCTTTTCTGAAGAAATGAAAATTATGATTTACCAAAAAAGAAATCAACAGTTTAATGGTGGCTTGATTCAAAACTTGTGATAGTAAACAAACCAAGACAAACTCTCAAAGAGAAGCGGTTAGGAGTTTTGGTATACATGAATCTGGAGAGACTGAGACCCAAATTGTAGTGTTTTATAAAATAAATTATAAATGATATTATAAGCATAGAGATGGGATACTTGAAATAGAAGTGCCCAGATTAGGTAATTTTAACCTAGTACAAAGTAACCTTAAGGTGATAGAACACCTGAAGGAGGAGAAATACATGAAATTTCTACAATTCCACAGGGTGGCCTCCACAACCAGCTTCTTTGGATACTGCAGTGCAGACACAGGAACCTCACATACATTAGATTTGGGTGTTGGGTCAAAACATGTTCGGGTATTCCCCCACCAGTTTTTACATACACTTGTTTATTAAATATCAATTACAGGTGGCCTGATTTTCAAAACTGTTTAGATATTAAACATGAAGTGCAAACACATCTGATTCCCCCTATTAACTAAAACTATGAAGAAGAAAAAAAGTAACAATTTGGCCACCCATAAGACGGTCAACAGGGAAAACCCTTAAAATTTTAGACTAATAATAAGGCGTAGTTAAGAACTACAAGTATCATCAAGAGTCAAATGGTCAATGAAAAGCAAAAACTGAAGCAATTAGGTTATATTACCTTGAAGTTGCTTCTGATCAATGAAACACCTCCTCCAACCACCTCTTGCAAACACAATACCAAAAGATAATAATATTTAATAAAAACCCAACTGAAACTCTTAAAAAGTTTACAATAAGCCCACTAGAATATGTTACATACACAACTGCTGAGTCAACTCCCAATTCAAATGATGCCTGCTAAAAAACACCATTCACATTCGACTCTCATCTCAACAATGTGATATAAAAACCAAACAGATTTTTTAAAGCCCCCTTTTTACTCAACCGAATAAACCACCTGTCCCAAATTCAGCTTGTTGCAGCTCCTTTCGGCGCTGTTCTTCTAAGGGATCAGGACTTTTCATCACCCTTCGTGTACGCCTAAAGTAACCAAACAGTTACAATAATTAATTCAAATGTTCCTTTAATATCAAACTTCAGTCTAAAAAATACCTGTCTTGAGCATGCTGAGCTGGAAAAGTGGGCATGAAATCTTTAGACTTTGGAAGAGGAACTTCACGAAACCACTCATGGTTAAGAGCTGCTTCAGCTGTTATTCTCTGCACATATTACAAACACTAAATTACACGGGTGATCCGCAAATATCACCAATGGTCCTTTAGTTTCAAAAATTACGCTCCTGAAAGGTTTTTCACCGATGGTCCTTTACACTAACTGACGTTAAACTTACCCCATTTGCAATGCACACGAGGGTAAAAAAAAGTCATTTTTCATTTCTTTTCTTTTTATTGTTAAACTAAAAACTTGTATTTAAGATTAAAATAAAATAATTTAAGAATGAAAAGAAATTAAAAATGACTTTTATACCCTCTGGGGTGAGTGAACAGAAAAAATTAACGTCAGTTAGTGTAAAGGACCATGGTGAAAAACCTTTCAGAATTAAGGTCCATCAGTATCCGTGTAATTAACTCTATTACAAATAAAATAAAATAACTAAGAACAATATAATTACATAAGATTGTAAAAATAGAAAATGATACCTTTTCAGGGTCATAGGTTAGAAGTTTGTTGAGCAAATCAAAACCGGCATCGGATAAAACAGGTGATCCGGTAAAAGAGGTTGCTGGGAATTTTCTTCGTAATAAATTATACCTGCAAAAAAAAGTGTAATAATGAATAAAACCAAGAACATTTATAGAGTAACTAAATCAGTCACCAATTGAAGCTAGAAATGCAGACCAGAAAATCACCCAAAGCTGGAAGCCTGGGAAAACAGCGGTGGTAACAAATAAGAAAAAAAAATTAAACTTAACATTAAAATGTTCAGTTCAAGAAAGTGATACTTACTGGTGCTTCACAAAATTCACCTTCACTCCAGGAAGTTTGGAGTAACCAGGCCAGATTCCCTCGTTTGGTGTGCCAAGTGTTTTAAATATCTGAACAATGTTCAATTCAGTAAATAAAGAAAGAACAGTAAGTTACAAGGACGGTCCCTAAGGTTTAACCCTAATTTCACATATGGTCCTTTACTTTAAAAAAATTACATTGGTAGTCCGTTTTTTGGGAACCTTTTGCATCTAAAATCCTTTCGCCTAACATCCTTTAAATACTTTAACAAAAAAGGACTACCGATGTAGTTTTAAAGAACTAGTGTAATTTTTTAACAGAAAAATTTAACGGATGTTAGGATAAAGTAATGTAAGTGCAAAAGGTTTCCAAAAACAGGACTGACTACCAGGGTAAATTTTCAAAATAAAGGACTATAGTTGAATTCAGCGGTATTTAATCGGTTTCTAGGCCAGTACCATAAAATACAAAGGAATTTATTTTTATATAATAAATATAAGCAATATCCTAACAAAATAACTAATTAGTCAATAATGTGTCCATACCAAAATAACTAAATTAGTCAAAAAAAATCCTAACATTGATTTTAATATTTTTTTTAAGTAGGTTCGACTTTCATTGACCTTGACCGCTAAATTGCACCGATTACTAGTTTGGCCGCCGATAACCGCCTAGACCGATTTTTACAACACCTCATCTTTGTAATTTACTCTACAAAAGGTTATGCTGATGTCATAAAACAATTAACTAAAATGTATTATTAGTTATTACCTTGTCAATCTGGTCAAACTCTGTTTTCCCATTAAATAAAGGTTGTTTTGATAACAGTTCAGCCATTATACAGCCCAATGACCACATGTCAATTGCAGTAGAATATAGTTTTGTTCCCAATAAAAGTTCCGGTGCCCTAAAATTTTGTTAAATCACCAAATAAGATTATGAAAATTGCAATTAAATTAGATATTCATGAAAAAAATTGATAATAAATGGTACAAAAAGGGATAATTCTCACCTGTACCAAAGAGTAACCACCAAATGAGTGTACGGTTTTAAAGGACTGCCATATTGACGAGCTAATCCAAAATCACAAATTTTCAACTCACCTCGATTATTCAAAAGTAAATTTGAAGTTTTTAAATCTCGATGAAGAACCCAATTATCATGAAGATATTTTGTTCCATCTAATAACTGAAGCATGAGACATTTGACTTCACTTTGACTAAAAGGTTGCTTCATTGACTCCATTAATGCCTTGAGATCATGTTCCATGTATTCCATTACCATAAAAATACTATCAAGGTTGCTTCCAACTACCACTTCTTTCACATCCACAATTGATGGATGATGAAATGAAAGAAGAATATTAATTTCCCGCAAAGAAGTCAAAGGAAAACCTTCTCTTTCTTTCTCCATTTTGACTTTTTTCAAAGCAACAACTTCACCTGTTTTTTTGTCTTTTGCCCGATAAACAACCCCATAAGTCCCTTCATCTATTTTATTCAACCTTTCAAACTCATCAACACTTCTGCAACCGTGT
The DNA here is from genome assembly GCA_963853835.1 of Calendula officinalis. Taxonomy (NCBI): domain Eukaryota; kingdom Viridiplantae; phylum Streptophyta; class Magnoliopsida; order Asterales; family Asteraceae; genus Calendula; species Calendula officinalis. The sequence goes on from OY970822.1 coordinate 53,853,831, forward strand.
AGCATATTCACACTTCTCTGAGGTGGGCCCGCAGGTCCAGGTGTACCCTCAGATTTATCATCATTCTCTGAATCAGATTCTGATTGGCTTAAATTAGTACCATCTTTCTTTTGTTCATCATCTATCTCCATATAATCCTTCTTTTCAAAATCATTATCAACAAAATCATCCATACTTTGAGATTCAGATGATCTTGATCTAATATGCTCACCAGCTTTTGGACTTGAAGACTGCTTTTGTGCCCTAATTTCAACCGACAAATGAACAGATTCTTTCCTCTGGTGAACCCTATTATCACCTGACGCGTCAGAAAGTTCACCTTCATCAGCTGGCGAATCAGCATCTGCCCACCGAGATGATCTAATTGTCCTAGCTGGCATGTAATCTTCATCTTCTGGTTGACCTAAATCTTGATTGTACACAACACGTTCTTCCTGGACAGGAGAAGATGATAAACCTACATGTTCTTCATGAACAGGGGAAGAAGATAGACCAAATTGGGATTCAAATCCAGAAGAATCATTCTTCCCAATATTAATTGGTGTATTACCTGGAGACTGATTTGCACTTTGAAGCTTGTTACTTTCTACTGGAGAATTTTGTACAACAACTGCAGGAACAATGTTTGGTGATTGATGATAAGATTTAGGCAATGGGGGTGGAGGAGGGAGAGTAACATTTGCTGGTGAAGATCTACTTACAGATGAATTACTAGCTTCTTTATCATCTCTATCCCAAACAATAGGTGAAAATTTCCTCTTTTTGGTAAATAAAGAGGATGGAGAATTGTTTTCATTATTGGAATTTTCATTATTCTTTCCATTTTCTGACTCAGCAGCTTCATCAGATCCACTTTCACTAGATAATTCTCCTGGTTCTCGATCCCCAACATTAATATGATGATCAGTTCGCCTATTACTCCCTCCTGAATAACTCCTGCTAGATACCAAACGGGCCCCACCCCCACCCCCACCCCTACCCCCACCTCTGCGATCTAGTACCCGATTCTTACCCCTATCATAACCCTGATTGCTACCATTCCTTAAACGATCATGCTCACCTTTAGAATAAGAAAATTCGCGCTTTGAAACGTCTAAATCAGATTCACGCTCTCTAAATTCATTATCACGGTATCCTCCATGTCTTCCTGCGGCCATATACTTGTTCATGTATAAAACAGAACAATAATTCGCCGCTCTAAAACCCTAACCCTAGAAATTCACTTTTATCGATCGAACAATGAATTATACGTGATTCTAGGTCAACAGGCACAGATCGGATTGCAATAGTACAAAAATCAAACAAAACGTATAAATCAATGTGTAGTTGAATCAAGTACCTCGACTTTATGAAATTCGGATCGATTGCGAAACCCTAGAAATCGATTGCGACAAAAAAGAGGGAAATAATCAATGAAACCTAGAAGCTTCTATCAATCCAGTAGTTCGTTTTATTTTCTTCGTGTGAGGATTACCGGATAACAGAAAGCTTACCGGCGGCACCGGCGGTTGTCAAATGGCGGCGGAGCTCGGTGGTGCTAGAGAAGATTTGAGAGAGTAAAAAAGATGCGAAGATATTGATGAATGATTTTTAGAATTTGATCCCTTACAAATACGCATAGTGGGTTATAGATTTTTTAATTTAAATTTTCATTTTCCCCCTTCTGTTTCATATTTCCAAATTAGTACCTTGACCAAAATTATACTCCCTCCGTCCCAAAAAAAACTTCTTACATGATTTTTGCACAAGTTTTTAGGTGATAGTATATGATGGGGTCATTGATAATACTTTTAACTAAAATATAAGGTTGAGTGAGAGAGAAATATAGTTAGTAGATATTAATGATGAGGTTTTAAGTAATAATAGTTTTTTATTGTGTGGGGCCCATCAAATGTGAGAAATGAGAATTTTTTGTGGGACAAAAATTTAGAGACAAATTAGAAGTTTTTTGTGGGACGGAGGGAGTATATGAATGAAGTATATTGAGTAATGATATTTCTTTCTATCTTTTTTTTATATTTATATATCTACTTATATGATTATGATAAGTGTTAAAATCAATAAATGATATGAGAAAAAAATATTAGTGAATTACATATGTCAAATTTAAAAGAAAAGAAAAGATAGTAGGCATATGAGAAAAGACATAAGCATATGAGTAGAAAGAAAATATAGGAAAGAAATACCATTTCTCAAACATTTGGTATTGGATGTAGCATGTCAATTTTTCTCCCCTAGTGTTTCTTCGCATCTACATTTTTTATATATTGTTGTTGCCATTTTTTTTAACTTGCGTTCACATATTGTTCAACTTGGTTTTTATGCAGCTACCACATTAAACAATTGGTTATTTATTACATGGTGTCTTAAGTACCTTACATATTCAAAATTTTTTTTATTTAACCATGTGATAAATCACGTCCACCTAAAAGGGAGGATAAACCGGTAAACAATCTTTTGTGTATCACATGAAAATTCTCCGCGGCATCGCCTGGGGTAAAACCTACGTGTTAAATTAAAACCGAATCTCGAACTGAAAACTTTGATTTTCAAGAATTGAAAACCATCCGGTTTCGCTTTTTTTGGTTTTGGCTTTTGATTTTTTCGGTTTCAGCTTTCAATTTTTCTCCACAATTTGGTTTGTTTTAGCTTTTGTTTTCGGGTATAGTTTTTCTTAAAAATTACAAATTTGTTAAATTCAAAATTATGATCCAAACTTTAACTCATATCGTTTATAAATAAACAAATAAATATTAAGTTATCATAATATATGAAGATAAATTCAACTAAAATAACTTAAATACAATTAATAATAAATTAAAATTAAAAATTTATTTTTCAAATGATATACTCAAATCTGTTTTGCAAATAGTTAAAGAAATCAGATTTTTAATAAGGATAAAAATATATTTTTTTCAAAATCTAAAAAATATATAATGGTGAGGTGTGACGGGCTTTTGGGTCTGGGTTTTTACATGCACCCGGAAACCGCCATGAACATTTGGTTTTCTCCAAATCAATACCACTCTCATCAGTTTTTCAAATAGTTCATTTTTCGGTGCGGTTTTTTGATTCCGATTTGGTTTGATAGGTTTTTATACTCACCCATACTAATGATGAACCCTGTGATCTGACCCTGCATGACTCGGGTCATCCCTGGCACGTCACTACCACCTCTATATTTATGTTGGTGACTTGTATCACCAATATTATTTAAGTGTAATGGGATAAACTTATTGACCCAAAGTAATCTTAATAAATATTGAGCAAGTAAGGATGGTGTGGAGTGTACGCTTGTTTGAATTTATTCTGATTAAAATACACTGACTAAACGGGGGTTCGGGGGCAGCGCCCCCGATAACGGGGTTCCAAGGGGCAGCGCCCCTGGCGGGGTCCAAGGGGCAGAGCCCCTGGCTGGGGCCGGATAATATTCCTTTATAGAAAATGAATAAAAAATCTGAATTCTTGATTTGAACCGGTTTTTAACCCATAATATTTGACCCGGATCCGACCCGGTTTTGGCCGGTTTTTGGAGCAGTTTAAACTGCAATTTAGCAATTTAAAGAGGTTTTCGTCAGTTTCTAGAAAGTGAATAACACTGGTTTTGGTCATCATTCTCTGGTACGAATTCATACGAATTTCACATTTTTCGCTCTTGAGATCTCTCTGATTTTATCCGATTGAAGATTTCGAATGTTCCTTCGAAATACTTTGATCTGAAAGTGACTACACGACTTCAGAGATTCCAAGCATTCGAAATTCAGTACAATTATCTAACATTTTCTTCTCTAAAACCAAACACATGACCATATGCTCGTAATATTGATCAAATCAAACACCCACAACATTCACCTCGTTCGATTGGTCGGACGACCAAACCATGCGAAAAAGGAGTGGAGAAACACGTTCAACGGGAGGCTCGTAATGGAGGGGATGCGTCCTCGGAGAGCGACCGACCACCTTCACAACCTTCCAGTACGAATAGCTTAAAATTTTATGAGTTTGTTTTTAATTGTACTTTGGTATATTTTTTTGTAGCTTTATTGATATATTATGATCATATGGTTTGTAGATAAAAACACACATTAAATATGTGCGTACAAATGATTTTGGTAGCTGTACATCTCATCTACCAAAAAGGTCTAATCGTAATCAATAAATGATCAATTTTCTAGCGTCGTACATTCGTATTTCATTTAATGGTCTTTAATTTGTACATAAAAAATTAAGAAAAAAAAATTATCGATATAATACATAATTGAATATGAGAAGCACTTTTTCGGTAGTGAAAACAATCAGTCTCTACAAAATAATTGTTGGAGAAGTAGTGTTTTTTCATCGGCTTTATAAACATAAGAAAAAAGCGTAAGACTTAAAAGACAAACCTCAACCTTACTTTTACTTACACTTTAAGTTTTTTTTTTTTTAATTTTATATTAGCTGATATTTTAAATATATATATATATATATATATATATATATATATATATATATATATATATATATATATATATATATATATATATATCTACTACTTATAAAACATTTATACCTTTCCTGAAATAGATGGCTGAAAATTCAGCCAAAAACTTTCCATTTTTGTTTTGAATCGAATTTGAAAAATAACGCCAGCTAGAAGATTCGAACATGAGACCAACAGCCAACAACATCATAACGCTAACCAACCAATCTACATGTATCATGTTTGTTTTTCCTAATTAATATTATATAAAGTCTACACGGTACTTACCCCGCCTCAAAACTCCCCATCCTCCGTCGTTTCACTTTCTCGACTCCTCGGTAACCCCGTGTCTGCAATTGCCCTCGGTTCCTTCAACTTCAACGATATGTCTGTAAATACCCTCTTCGGCTCCTTCAACCTTTCTCAACACAAATCTCAAAAAACATGAAATCATCTGCTAAATGAAGTATTCATCGTTTCAAAAACCTCGATTGAAAGGTGATTCAACTTGATAATTTCGTTTGGTACTTCACAGGTTTGTCTTTTTCATGTCATTCATGATCTATCACGCAGATTTAGTCCGTATGTTTCTAATTTGTTTCTGATATACATTAAACTTTTTATTTGTAGGGTAAAACGAATACGATTCGATGCTTATGGTTGGTCTCAATTTAAGAGGCCATTTGGTTAGAATCGTGCTTTTGTTCTCAATTGGCTTTATTTTGTGGTTTTGGGTGGTCCTTTGTGCTCTGGTTATGTAAATTTGCATGTGTTGCTGCGATTTGAGGTAGGGCTAAATTTTTGTTGTTGCTTGTCTCCAAGAAAACATTTTATTTCTTAATTGTTTGTGACTTTGAATCTGCTTATAGTTTTATAGTGTTTTGTTTTGAATCTGCTTATAGTTTTATAGGGTTTAGTTTTGAATCTACTGGATTTAACTAACTTTAGGCACTCTTATTTGTTCATTAATTTGTAATCTTTGCAGGTTGCTTCACTTTTCAAAGATCATCCAGATCTTTCATGTGAATATACAAGATTTTTACTAGATGCTTTAGTACTGCACCGGCACACCAAGCTTCATTTAGAATATCATATCAATGTCTTGATAAACAGAGTTCAGCTGTCGTCCCACTCAAACCCGGACAAATTTAAAAGGTAGTATAACCGAACAATTAAATTTATTTTTAGTTGGTCTGGTTTTCTTACAAATGACTGCAGCTAGATGATACCACTAACACCTTTGTTTTTGCATTGAAAGATGAACACAACAACATTACCAATGAGACCTGTAACACCTCAATTTTTAAAACACTTTTTAAATCATATTTTTTAAATAAAAATAATACAATGTCCAATGTTCTCAAAATCACGGTTTAACAAAAACCATTAAAACATTTATCAGAGTTATAAAATCCGGTGTTACAAAGATAATATCATAACCATAGGATAAACGAGAACTACCTACGAGCTCCCGAGCTAATCAACACTAGGCCACTTCTAACGCGACCCTCTAATCCACCGATCCTGAACCTGAGTACATAGCCAAAAACAAAGTAGTACGTGAGACAAAATAGTCTCGTGAGATACATGGGTTTTCGACCCATTCTCAAAAGATTTATAAAATATTATTTATAACATTAAAAATACTTATCCTTATCATTTCTTATTAATTCATAATTCATCTTCCATTCATTTAACCGTATAAACTAATAAGCTTACCGTAAGCTTACTCGTCATCTAATCACATACTTGTAAGTTATCTCCAAACTTACACTTTCATTATCACATATGCGACGGACCTCTCCGAAGCCAACTCTCCCGATATGGGATGTCATAGGTAAACTATCAAGGTAATTGGGAACCCCCATCTTACCGAGATTCATAAGCTCTCCCCGTTCCCGGGTCGTCATGCTCACTCATCATTGAGTGTCGTAAACTGTGACATTCTACTCTTTGCGCAGGGAGGTACCACCCCAAGTAGACGTCTCATGCTCCCCCATTTCTGGGCGGTCTTATTCCGGATTTTTCATTTCACATATGAGCCTCAGCTCCTTTCATCAAATATGAGCATCAGCTCCTTTCATCACTTATTAGAATACATTTGTTCTAATTTATCATGCTATTCTCTTTATTATCTCATTTTAAATCTTGACTTTACCAAGTCCTTTACTAATTTAAAACATATTCATCTTTTATCAAAATCTTATTACTTTGACTCTTCTTTGACTAGAATACACGTTTACTACTAGTCACTTATTACTTATTCTCTTAGTATTTCAATATCTACTTTTATTAGTACAAAATACTAATCGATACTCATTACTTAAAAATCATTGTCTCAAGCTTTATTAATACATATTATTAATAAGCCGATTATCAATCTCTTTTAAATCATCATCTTTATTCATACATCTTATTTATGAAAACTCATTGATTACTTTTCATTATCGTAATCTCTTTCAAAATCATTTATCATTTAGACATACTAAAATAGTCTATTACTAGCATTTTCTCATCATATCAATCATATCTTTATTAAAAACGTTTATTAATAAAGACTCTTAAAACATCATAGTTTTCAAAATCATTTGCTATGTACTCAGTAAAAGTCTCATGTACTCACCTTAGCCAAGCTAATTCCAAATCGTGTCTAACAACAGGAATCCTTGCTTTCCAACTTGTGAAATGTCGCCAATTTTTAGGTCTTCTTGACCTACCATCAATATCATCACAATAACTATAGTTATTATCCATAACTAATCACTAATCAATCCATATTCACATTCCTAACCACCAAGTTCATCCAACTTGGTGGAATCTCAAACCCTAGTTCAAGATTTCCATCAATAAACCCAAATCAAACTTGTACACATCGAATACAAGCTTACAATGAGTGTTCTACACCCATGATTAGTCATCTTCCCCAAAGATGACATGGTTGGTTCCCCAAACCACCATTTTTACTCATACAAAGCTCACAATCAAGGTAGATAAGCAAGACAATCAAGAATACTTACCCTTGATGTTTCAATCCTTCAAGATGATGAAGATCTAAGCTCTTGAGCTCCAAAATCGCCCAAGTTTGCTCCCAAATCGGTTGCACAATGTGTGTGGTTGAAGGTGAAATGAAACCCTAGCTTACACACAAGTTTATATGTTCCAGACCAAATTCGCGCCGAGCTCGCGCCGAGCTCGCGCCGCGAAGTGACGCGGGTTTGCCTGCTGGTTGCCGCTGAAATACAGACCTCGCGTTTCGCTCGCGTTTCGCTCGCGTTTCGTCGCCTCTTGTCTCAACTCGAGATTCTCGCGTTTCGCTCGCGACTGGCTCGCGTTTCGCTCGCGGCTCTTGTCTCAACTCTTGATTCTCGCGTTTCACCTCTGGAGCTCCTGTTCAACCTCGCGACTGCCTCGCGCCTGGCTCGCGCCGCGAGGGCTGTCTGGGTCAGTTTCTTGCCTTTTAAACTTGTTTCCATCCAAGTCTTGACCCATACTTGGTTACACCAAGTCCCAAACATCCAAACACTCGATAAAACACAACGGAGACTCGATTAAATATTTTCCCACCTTTATTCCTCAATATTTCCATTTAATATATTAACCGAAAATTCCGGTCGTTACAACTATCCACCTCTTAAAAGGATTCCGTCCTCGGAATCAACTCGAGGATTTCCAATCCTCATTCCACTTCCAAATTATGATCCAATAATACTTATGCATTTAATTGCCCACTTGACCCGTTATACCCAAACGGGTCACAAACCAACTTGAGTTCTTAATACCCGAACGGGTCAAAATTTCACAACTTGACCTTAACACTTCCCGCCATTTAACCAAACTCCTTACTCCCATTGGGATAATATGACCCAATCATTACTAATAACCATTTGACCAAAATGTTAGTCAACCCATCGCTTTGACCAAATTGTCAACATTGTTCCATCTTTGACTTAGCACAAGGTCAACCATTTCTTGACAATTTCCTTACCCACTAGTGATTCCATTAACCATAAATTCCTTAACAATGGACCTTACCTTCATGGTCCAACAACAATCATATTCGGTTTCTAAATTCCATTCGAATTGCCCAAAGGTCAAAGTCGCACCCTTTGACTACAATTATTTCCATTAATCAATCAACCACTATCATACACACATACATGTAATACATTATGCCCTTATCCTTGACTAATCATTTTAAACGAAAGTCAAAATCCAGTTTTTGACTAAAGTCAACATTCCACTAGTTGACCAACCTTGACTTATGATTAAAGTCAAACTTACTTTGCAAAATTTCCATATTCTTTACTACTAAGGCATCGCTTCCCGAGCTTTTCATTCCCGAATTCCAATATCTAAATTTCCTTTCTCAATTGTTCCTCTTTTCTTCGATTTCAATTTCCCCAATCGATTAACCATTTCCACTTGAATCAATACCAAATCTCTATTACTTTTTAACTTTCATCCAATTACTTATACCTTTCATAATTTCCTTCAAATATCCTTATACCATACTTGAATTTCCCGATTACCGGTTCTAGAGCCTCAATCATATCCAATTGTGGCCTAACCACCCATATACATCTTTCACCACTCATTGGCTACTAACCGACCTTGCTTCCTAGAGCATTCCTTTTTCATGAATCATGAACTGGTAGGCATCTCCTACACCTACTTATACTTAAACACTACCCGTGTTTTCAATCCAAGTTCTCACTTGCCATAAAAATCATAACAACAACTAACCATACAGTTCTACATACGTCAGATACAAACATCATATTCCTTATATAACCAATTATACTTTAACTATCTTATCGAGATGATCGGAAAGCCTCCAATCCATCACGATCCCAAACTCTCACAATGATCGGAAAGCCTCCAATCCAAAGTGACGCATACAACACTATTTCATCTTGCATACAATCCATGTATGCATCAATACACTTAGCATCATGCTATCATTTTCTTTCATAATTGACCTTCAATTTTTTTTTTCCACTTATACATTATACCACACGGTATACACATAATCATTTCTAGTGCTTTCCTCCAATCTACTCATTTATCAATCGTCCTTATTCGATTCATTCTATCATTACTAAAACTTTTTTTTTTCTTTCACCCGGTCATCTTGAGTCAACCAATTGACTTCGATCGATACCCATACGTACACTATCATACTTTTTCAATAAACCTTTACCGAAACAAATTATTCACTCTTGATGTCACACCCGACATCTCCTACACAACCATTTGCCATGGCTATTTGCCAACACTCAATCAATCGTATCCAATCACTAAGGTTCCATTTTATATTTACATATATTCTTTTCTTTTCCTCTTTTTTTTTTTTTTTTTTTTTTTTTTATATATTTCACGACTCACACTAACACTTATTACTTCATTGTACTACCATTCTCATATGGAAAATATTCACCACCCTCATGATCCAACTTTCAATATTTTTACGCTAACATAATCCTTCCTATTCTTATTTCTCGCGACATACAGGTCGCCAACCCATTCGACTATACACATAATAACCCGGGGAGATTATCTCCCAAATTTAATTTTTCACATCATACATTCCATCAATAATTATCCTCACACGTAGATCACATAAGCACTATATTGTGCGACACCTAAGCAATTAAATTCTAATCATCTATTAAAACTTCATAAACGAATTACCTGAAGCGGCTCCATGAGTTCCCTTCACCCGATTCTTGTTGGCGGTTGTTGCTGACGTGTCGTTTCTCTTCCTCGGGCACGCACTACTAAAGTGTCCCACCTCGTGACAAGTGTAGCATTCCACTTCTTCGAGGTTCCTTACTTTGCAATCCTTTGCTCGGTGCCCTACTCGTCCACACTTGAAGCATATGGCCGAATTTGCTTTACATTCTCCATGGTGATTCTTCCCACAACTTTGACAACTCCCAATACTACCATGCCTTGACGAACTCGGTTTGAACTTTTCTTTCTTCATTGATCCTAAGCTACTATCGAGCTTCTTCTCTTCTCCTTTTGACGCCGATTCTTGTGCTTTTCGCCGAAGAACCCTTTCAACACCTCGAGCGGTACATATGGCCTCATCTAACGTAGCCGCCCGCTTGACTTCCAGTTCAAACTCCAGTGGTAGTCCATTTGCATAACGAACCACCTTCATACGTTCCGTCGGGTAAGACTTGATTACAAACGGAAGTAATCCCGTAAACTTTTTGGTGTACTCTTCCACCGACATATCACCCTTCTTGATGAACATGAACTCTTCCAGCAACTATTCTAGATCTCTCTCGGGACAAAACTTTTCCTTCAACCTACTCGTGAACTCCTTCCACGACATCTTGTACACTTTCCTTCCCAAAGTCTCATACATGGTATCCCACCATGTCAACGCTTCATCCTTCAACTGTCGGGATGCATAGGTGACCATATCTCTCTTCAAACACTTGCTACTCTCTAGTACTTGCTCGGTTTCCCGAATCCAACGCATCGTGACCTTGGGTTCCGAACTTCCATAATACACACCGGGGTTGCACGACATGAATGTCTTATATGTACAACCTTCCCTTTCATCCGACCCCGAATCATCACTTCCTTCGGTCGATGGCTCCTCGGTACGAGTCTTGCTACCCGAAGACTTACTTCCCCCACGGGACTTAGAATCATCTCGCCTTTCCACATTCAACCGGTTATCGATAATCCGGTTCATATCCACGTTCACCTCATCCCTCATCTGATGAAACAAATTTCTGATCGCTTCCATAGTTAACGGGGTTTGGTTTGCATCCAAACCGAAACCTTCTCCATTATTACCGGGATGAGTCGGGATTCGATTTGAATCCGTCTCGCAATCTCGTGGGATCTATCCACTTCTTGGGTTCACCATTTGCTATACCAACATATTAAACCATTAAAATTCAAAGATTGACTTATTAGTCAAACATAGCCCATAAAGCCCAAACATTATCTTTTCTCTTAGGGATCGACCCTAACATACTCATACTTTAAAACACTTTTTAAATCATATTTTTTAAATAAAAATAATACAATGTCCAATGTTCTCAAAATCACGGTTTAACAAAAACCATTAAAACATTTATCAGAGTTATAAAATCCGGTGTTACAAAGATAATATCATAACCATAGGATAAACGAGAACTACCTACGAGCTCCCGAGCTAATCAACACTAGGCCACTTCTAACGCGACCCTCTAATCCACCGATCCTGAACCTGAGTACATAGCCAAAAACAAAGTAGTACGTGAGACAAAATAGTCTCGTGAGATACATGGGTTTTCGACCCATTCTCAAAAGATTTATAAAATATTATTTATAACATTAAAAATACTTATCCTTATCATTTCTTATTAATTCATAATTCATCTTCCATTCATTTAACCGTATAAACTAATAAGCTTACCGTAAGCTTACTCGTCATCTAATCACATACTTGTAAGTTATCTCCAAACTTACACTTTCATTATCACATATGCGACGGACCTCTCCGAAGCCAACTCTCCCGATATGGGATGTCATAGGTAAACTATCAAGGTAATTGGGAACCCCCATCTTACCGAGATTCATAAGCTCTCCCCGTTCCCGGGTCGTCATGCTCACTCATCATTGAGTGTCGTAAACTGTGACATTCTACTCTTTGCGCAGGGAGGTACCACCCCAAGTAGACGTCTCATGCTCCCCCATTTCTGGGCGGTCTTATTCCGGATTTTTCATTTCACATATGAGCCTCAGCTCCTTTCATCAAATATGAGCATCAGCTCCTTTCATCACTTATTAGAATACATTTGTTCTAATTTATCATGCTATTCTCTTTATTATCTCATTTTAAATCTTGACTTTACCAAGTCCTTTACTAATTTAAAACATATTCATCTTTTATCAAAATCTTATTACTTTGACTCTTCTTTGACTAGAATACACGTTTACTACTAGTCACTTATTACTTATTCTCTTAGTATTTCAATATCTACTTTTATTAGTACAAAATACTAATCGATACTCATTACTTAAAAATCATTGTCTCAAGCTTTATTAATACATATTATTAATAAGCCGATTATCAATCTCTTTTAAATCATCATCTTTATTCATACATCTTATTTATGAAAACTCATTGATTACTTTTCATTATCGTAATCTCTTTCAAAATCATTTATCATTTAGACATACTAAAATAGTCTATTACTAGCATTTTCTCATCATATCAATCATATCTTTATTAAAAACGTTTATTAATAAAGACTCTTAAAACATCATAGTTTTCAAAATCATTTGCTATGTACTCAGTAAAAGTCTCATGTACTCACCTTAGCCAAGCTAATTCCAAATCGTGTCTAACAACAGGAATCCTTGCTTTCCAACTTGTGAAATGTCGCCAATTTTTAGGTCTTCTTGACCTACCATCAATATCATCACAATAACTATAGTTATTATCCATAACTAATCACTAATCAATCCATATTCACATTCCTAACCACCAAGTTCATCCAACTTGGTGGAATCTCAAACCCTAGTTCAAGATTTCCATCAATAAACCCAAATCAAACTTGTACACATCGAATACAAGCTTACAATGAGTGTTCTACACCCATGATTAGTCATCTTCCCCAAAGATGACATGGTTGGTTCCCCAAACCACCATTTTTACTCATACAAAGCTCACAATCAAGGTAGATAAGCAAGACAATCAAGAATACTTACCCTTGATGTTTCAATCCTTCAAGATGATGAAGATCTAAGCTCTTGAGCTCCAAAATCGCCCAAGTTTGCTCCCAAATCGGTTGCACAATGTGTGTGGTTGAAGGTGAAATGAAACCCTAGCTTACACACAAGTTTATATGTTCCAGACCAAATTCGCGCCGAGCTCGCGCCGAGCTCGCGCCGCGAAGTGACGCGGGTTTGCCTGCTGGTTGCCGCTGAAATACAGACCTCGCGTTTCGCTCGCGTTTCGTCGCCTCTTGTCTCAACTCGAGATTCTCGCGTTTCGCTCGCGACTGGCTCGCGTTTCGCTCGCGGCTCTTGTCTCAACTCTTGATTCTCGCGTTTCACCTCTGGAGCTCCTGTTCAACCTCGCGACTGCCTCGCGCCTGGCTCGCGCCGCGAGGGCTGTCTGGGTCAGTTTCTTGCCTTTTAAACTTGTTTCCATCCAAGTCTTGACCCATACTTGGTTACACCAAGTCCCAAACATCCAAACACTCGATAAAACACAACGGAGACTCGATTAAATATTTTCCCACCTTTATTCCTCAATATTTCCATTTAATATATTAACCGAAAATTCCGGTCGTTACAAGACCGATCCTCCAACAATGTTTCATACCACTGATACATTCGACGTGATTAACTAAATGCTTCTTTGATAAATATAATCTTTATTTTTAACCTTTGATAAATATACATTTCACTGATACAAACTTAATGCTTCTTTTTAACTAAATTCATGGTTTTCTGGATTTTTTAACATCCTCCAACAATGATTTAACCTTCATTGTTTTCTCGGTATTAATTTTCATTCAAAATCGGTTCTTGGTTCCGAGCGGTTTGATTTGGTTCAAACCCGAGAAAAAAACAAAAAAGTCGAAGAAACTATCTCAATTCGGTCTGGTTCGTGTCAGTTCTTGGTCCGGTCCGACCGAAACCATTTTTGTGGTTCTCGGTTCGGTTTGGTTCCGAGCGGTTCGGTTTTTGGAGTGCGCTCATGACTACCTTATAGTGACCCAAGAACCCATATGCAGTACGCCACCAAATGATTTACAGCCTCATCAGATCTTTTCTTAATGAAAATGTTCAAAGTTATCTTGCTCTACAAAATGTGGCAAAACTAAAACAATCTTTTCAGTTTGTTGCTTTTTGTTACTTGATTGATCTCTTTTAGTTCTTAGTAGTTGGGATATAGCAGAAACAAAATGGAGGATTAGGTAGGTCTGAGAAAGTGAGGAAGTTTAATTATAATGAAGTAAAATTTTAATTTATGAAATTGAAATTAATTTTATGCTGATTAATGTTTTTTTTTGTTTTAATTTTGTAGGATGATGATGATAACTGATATGCATTGTTGAAATGATGGACAAAGGTTATATATGCTTTGTAGTTTATGTAACATACTTTTCGTTTGAGCAATGGGTAATCTTTTGTTAATTTTCGAGTATCCTTCTTTGTATTGCATCGTTTTGTTTGAAGTTTAGCAGTTTACATTAGCAGTGGTATTATTGGCAGTGTGTATTTTGAGAGATAGACCTGAGCTGGTCTTACGGGTTGGCTACTGGGTCAAACCAGGTTTAGATGGAAACTTGGCATTGATCATTTTATTTGCGTTCTATGGTTTATTGCTGTCAACAATGAATTTGTGATTTCTCATATTGAATGTGAGAATTTAAAAAGGCGGAGGGAAATTTGTTGTGAAAAGTTTGACCGTAAGTTATTCTCTTTATAATGCACTAAATATTGATTGAAAAAATCACCTCAACTAATTTGCAGGTATTGAAAAAATCATGATTCATCAATGTTCTTTTTACCCATTATAAAAACTTGCAAGTAACAAGTCTAACTCTTTGAAGAGTTTGTGTTCGTGAAGGGGTTGGACTTGTCTTGTTTGCAATCTTCACCCCCCCCCCCCCAGACTGTGTAATATGTATGGTATGCACATAGTATCTCTTTTAATTTCTTTTTCTGTTCCCATGTATGCAGTGTAACGAATTTTGTAATGCAACAATGGCTACAGAACAATGAGATTTGATACTTGTATTGTGATGATTGTTTTACGTTTTTGTATGTATTGACGATGTTAATGGAAGTTTAAGAGTAGGTCAAATCTACTAAAATTTTTAAACCAACCGTTTTGTGCTTTCCTACTCGCCATTGCGTCGCGCAAGACTTTTATTAAGGTAAAAGTTGTATATTTATCCTACACTGCTTTTTATACGACTCTTAAATGCCTAAATTTTGGTTATAATAAAATTTAAACCTATGATATTAGCAATGAACAACACCAAATACTAATATTTTTATGCTACAAGTCTTGGGTTAATTACATTGGGTTAAAGATCCAACTTAGATAACTAAAATTCACCGACCCAAAACATGTGTCAACGAATTCACATATTTTGATTGATGACTTTATGATATCACTATCCGATCACACTTAACTAATTGTTTTCATTATATGTTTGTACAATGCTTGGAGCCGTCCCTTGGAGGAGGTATCGTACACGACCTCTCGAACCGACTAGAATCGCATTTATAGTTACTAATAATCGTTCACCTATTTGATGCATTTATATAGTTATTGCTAGAAAAAAGTGTGACCGAACAACATTTATTATATACAGAATATAGTTACAGGGTATCTGCGCGTCAGGGTACCCGCCGCCGCATAGCGCGGGTACCCTGCTAGTATATATATATATATCTGCCAACAATAAATATTTACTTCCAACTTTTTAAGACTCACCAATTATAAACAAAAATATATCTGCCAACAATATCCAAGTTTTTTGTTGTTTAACTTTGATTAGGAATGTCTTGACTAGATATTGGTTCAAGAGATCCGTTCCTCACAGATATATTGTCGATTGTCTCGTTTCTTAAGTTTGTATTGTCTCAACATTTTGGTTGGTTAATTGCATCTCTAAAAAAAATACCCGTATATAATGCCGCACGTTTTCCGTCTCCTACTCTTTCGGTAAACCGAAGCACTAACTGAAGTTGGCTTACTGACGGCGCGGTACCATCCATGACAGTTAACCGAAGCCCTTAGGTTTGGAAGAGAAGTAGTCTAATAGATCTACCAAAATCAATAAAACAAAAGGTAGTCCGTAAAATCTTGAATTCCAAGGGAAATAATTAACTGTTACAACTATAACAAAGTGATCTAAATACACTAGTAGAAGGCAACTTCATTGAGAAAGAAGGCAAATGCCCTGTTCTTCTTATGTAATCCGCTCTTTCAGATGTTTTAACTGCTTTTTCATTTAAATTAACCTCAGCTTTTGCTCGTTTTTCTTCTGCAATTCTACGAGTTGAAGCAATTTTGTTCGTATACTTTTCTTGGGCTCGAGATTTCAATCTTTCTGCTTTTGCCTAATCAAGATTTCACAAAATTATTACAATTCAGTACGAGTTGAAACAAGTAGTTTTTGGTATAAGGTCGAAATGAATCTCGTAATGTTGACTAGCAAACAGTTTTTAGTCCAATTATATATTTTATAATGTTTTAACGTGTGACATTCAACCCATGAGACTTATTTCCTTCTTGGCTAATCTTTTGTTTGGCCCGTTTGATAATAAATATAGAGAGATGAAATTGTACCTCCATTCTTTTCATTTCCATTTCGGCTTTCCTCTTTTCGTGATTCTCCCAAGCTTGTATCTTCACTTCTTCACGCTTGTACCTACCAACCAACAACACAAATCCTTAATTTTTAACTACATACTTCTTTCAATACTTAAACATAACGATAAAAACATTTATATTGAATTGTTTATACGATTTTATATAGTGATTTTCGTACGAAATTTAATAGAAGGGTTCGCGAAAAAGGTATCACCGTGCCATGTATTTCGCGCGTTCGGCCTCATCCCAAGCCATTGCTCGGGTTTCAAGAGGATTCACCTTAGAATCATGATTCACCATCTTATTTTCAACAACATTTTCGCCATTAATTATTTCGCGACCAAATCGTGTGGTCCCACCAACATCGACAACATGTCCACCGGTTGGAAACTGTCTAACCGGAGTCGATGAACCTGAGCCTCTCGGGCTACGTGTAGCCGGGGTTGTGGCTGGAACCGGTGTAGCGGCTCGTGATGGCTCTTGGCTAGCCATTGGTGTCATTTCGGTTCCCATATCTCTAACACAAATCGATCTAACGGGACCCGCGTTTTCAATTGATCTCCACATCGTATCATCACAATCGACTTTTATTGTAATTCCATCATTACCTTCTTCATCTTCACTACTCAAGTAATCTTTTTTAGGAACCGGTGCGATTAATCTCCGATCATCGGCATTCGAGTTACGGGGTTCTTTATTCGAGTGTTTTTCACCACCTCGAGATAACTTTACTAACCATTTTTGGGCATCATCCCATTTCGATGGTGTCGGTTTTCCGAGAGCCGTCCGGTGACCGCCGCCGCCGCTACTGCCGCCACGGTTAACACCGCCGCCGCCGCTGGAAGTCACGTGATTCAAGCAACCCTTATCCTCAATTGACCTCATATTAACTAAATCACTACTCTTAAATCAAGATTTTTAACACCAAACTCGAATCAAACTATCCCTAAAGTAACAAAATAAATACAAAAAAGATACCCATATTTGTAAACTGAAAAACCGCTTCAATCAAAGCTAATTACACAGATCTAAACACATGTATCCTTATAAAATTTTGTGCTTTTTTTCTTTAAATAGAAACTTGCGTGATTAAAGTGAGACATGAAGAACGACAGTCGACAAAAGCCTTAAAGAACACAAGTAAAACTCGTGCAAATTAGTCAGTGGAAGGCTTGTGGCAGATTATATATCAAGAATCTAGTATACCAGTCACAGCATTAGCAAAAAGATAGCCAAATTTGTACACTTTTTGAAGAATGATTTACACTTGCACATAAGGTGTTTGATGAAATGCTTCAGAGAAACAACAGACCACCCAACTGAATCCAGGCAGACATACCCAAATGCTAAAGAGCTGAAAAACAGATGGTTTAATTGGGTATAGATTCTTGAACTTTTTTGAAGTATGAAAGTAACAAATTTGCAGAGAATAAAACCTTGAAAGTAGCTATTGATTTTGAGAGTTGCAGGTTATATAATATTATAATATTATAATGGAGAAATAGAGATCTGATCCACCAAACAGTGAGGTAAAAACAAAAAACTATTTATTGAATTTTTGCATCATGGTTAAAAAAATAATAATAATAAAAACAAGGATAAAAATAAAAAAAATTCCCATAGAAAGATGTAAACTTTAATTGCTAGTACCACTGTCACGATGATAGTTCGAAAGATGTAAACTTTAATTGCTAGTACACTGTTACGATGATAGTTCGATGGTTTAGCAGTAATGACGTCTGAAATAATTTTATAAAAATTATAAGTGTGATCACTTTCTTGAATAAATATTTACCAGGTGGTTGGTTTAGATTCATAAACGGAAACGGCAACGGCAACGATCTTGTTGTATATATTACGAGCAAAGCTCAATAACTCTATGAAATTGTTATAAACGGGAATACTTCTAAAAGAAATGCCTCGATTTAATCTTGGGAACTGTTTTATGACATACATATCATTGTATATTGTGGTACTAGGTCTGTTCTTCATGTAAGATGATAGTGGGTGCAGTGACGTATCCAGTCGCCTGAAAAATGGTGGTGATATTAATTTGGGTTGGCAAATAAAAGATGGAATGATATTTAATGTCAATAATATTTTATATACATAAGTCATACCGCATGAGATTATAAGCCAAAAAAATTTTGAACGGCAGAATGTGACCTTGAGGGAGCTTATGTGTATTTTTTTAAAATTGAAATTATTTTAGTAACTCGTTTTATTGTGCTCCGATAAAGTACATAATTTATAAAGGTTGATTTCATCATTTGGACCAAATGAAATGAAATCTCTCAAAAAATAAACTTGGGTTTCAATTGTTCACAAAATACCCCGTGCAACTACCTCCGCGAGCTTGCAACCGTGCAACTCCACTAGAACACCGCCATGTGTCCGAGTTAGTGTTGCTCAAATAGTTACTACTGCTCATTAATACTGCTCAACCTTGTTACTACTGCTCGTTAATACTACTCAAATTTGTTACTGCTGCTCGTTAGTACTGCTCTCCACTTAGTGTTGCTCGTTAATGCTGCTCGTTAGTGTTGCTCCCAGTTAGTGCTACTCGTTAGTGCTGCTCCCAGTTAATACTGCTCAAGTCTCCCAAGTCGCACGAGGTATTTTGGAAAGATTGAAGTGTATCAGTCTTAAATAGGAGTCTCTCACTTTTTTTGTTCTAAATTGGTAATTATTTCGTTTATAAATGTAACTCTTTTTTTTCTTTGTTATAAATTTAAGCCAAAAACTCATCTTATTTCAATAACCTAAGTCGAGAAAATGTCATTTATTTATGTCTTTTTTCTTAATGATAATTGCTTTTTAAAAAGAATTAATTTATGTTATCTATTTAAGGGATGATCTAGCCTTCTAGGTTGTGTTTGAAAACTCGAGTGACTAGGCTGATTCAATCAGTTTAATTAATTAAACTGGAACTGGTAGAGAGAATAAATTAAAAATATATGAGTTTTCATTCGTTAGTGACATGAGACCCTTTGCAATTTTGAAAATCGAATTACGAGTTCAACATGTAATTATCCAACCATCGTATTATACCGACTTAAAAACTAGGTTCTAAAACATTGGTTTATGTGTAATCTTCTCCTAACAAATAAGTATAGGATGCTGGGTCATAAAATATAGTTGTCCTTTTAACGGTAACTATTGGGTTATGTGACGTGGAGAGACACGTGGACGGTTGTGATTAGTAGGGTGTCATGCATATAGGAGGACCACGTGATCGTATAGTTTTCTGATACATTTTCACATGGGGCTTGTGACCATCGATGGACCCGGGAGAATGGTACGTGGGTCTCTTGTTAGGGGTACGATTCTAAACGTTTTTTTAATCCAATTTATAGTAGAGAAATAAATGAGTTTTTCTATCATATACCCACATATTAAGATATATTCAATGATCATAAAATTTCCTAAGTTGTAATATTAAACATAAAATGAAAATGAATTTTTATATGATGTATCTAATGATTTTTTTGAAAAATTTATGGTCATTGAATACACTTTAACATGTTTCATATGGACACATTTTAGAAAAAACCAAAATAAAATAACTATAAGATAATATGTATAATATATTAATTTTTTCTTATATTATTCATTTATTTCGATATTTATCTTGATCAAGTTTAAAACATGTAAGTGGATATAAATAATATGCACCAATAACATTTATCTTTATAGTAATATTTTAGTGGAAAATGATAACAACAATCATTAGACATGTATAGCAAATTTGCACATTAATTGATAATTAACTCCTTAATTTTATAAAATACCAATTCATAAATTAATGTTTCAACTTTATTATGATTTAAGCACAACCCTTAATGTTGTCATTAACAAAATCATTTATTCATTATATATTATTGTTTCAATATTAGTTTACACGTCTTAAAATATATTACTAAAATTTTCTCTATAAAATGGTTGACACGAGAAATCCACTAAATTTCTATTTTAATAACATTTTTTATTTAGACATTTGTACTAATCAAATGTGTGTAGCAAGATAAATAGAAAAAAATTAGTAAAAAAAACACATATCTTTAAAGGGTTTTGCTAATGGTTACATACGATAACGAATGTTAAATAAACTAAAATTTCTTTAATTATGATAAAAATGATACTTATGAGTAATTAACACTTATTTTATTGTTACTATAATTAAAATTTAAAGTTTTATTGAATTAAATATAGATGCATAAAAAAGACATTTACTCTATTGTAATTCAGGGATGATTGGAGACTTAAATTTCTGTGTTTGTGGACTATGGTCGTATAAAAGAGGTGCAAAACTATTAAATTCACTGATAAAATACAGGAGTAACTTTCGCTACAATGACATGATACTTTGGTAGGACCACTTTACCCTACAACTCTTTGGAAGGTCTCATCATACATTTATTTTCATGAAAGAGTGGGTGAACAAATATGACGTGTATTGTTGTTATTTATTAGGATGTACGGATACGCCTGAAAGGATGTCGCTCCCGTATTGGATACACTAGGGATACGGATACGCGGTGGATACATCCAGATACGTATCGGTCATACAGGAAACGTATTGGTTGAAGTTTCCGAGGAGTTTCCGTCAAGTTTCCAAAACGTTTCGGTTTTATTTTCGGTGATGGGCTTTTTAAGCCTACAAAACTAATGAGCTAAATCCTAAACTTATCATAATCCCTAAGAAATTAATTACGTTTGATTCCCCTTAGGCCTACAAGTCGTCGATTTCATAACCTCGCCAGTCACCCCACGTTCGTTCGTTCGTTCGTGACATCATGTCTCACTAGATAAACTGGATTTAGAAAATGAATTGACTATTGATAATTAATTACTTTTGAAATATTTATTGTTTTTGGAGTTTACACTCTACATCAATATAAATCTATTTTGGAATTTCTTTAACATATATATATATATATATATATATATATTATATTTGATGTATCTTTGCCGTATCCGTATCTTGAATTTTTTATTTTTGCTTTTTCCCGTATCTGTTTCCCTGTGCCGTATCCGTATCCAAGTGAAGGTTAATCATGTATATTTAGGCATGTGTCGCACAAGAACCAAACTGAATTGCTCAGAACTGAACCGAACCAAACGGATCAAGAACCAGCCGGGAGCGAGCCAGACCGAGAATCGGGAAAGCTTCTTCGACTTTTTTGGGTTTTTCTTGGTTTTAGATTGAGCGACAGAGAGACGACTTCACATTAAATTAAAACAGAGAACCGAATCGATATAACTCGGTACGGTTCTGTTTGATCCAATTCAACTCGGTGTTTTTGACTAGTTATCAGTTCAGTTTGCACATACATATTTGTCTTTGTTTACTCTAAAAAAGTATTGATTCTTGTCATCTAAGTATCTTAATTATTTTCCAATTCAGTAAGTCAATAAACCACATAAACATACTTGGTGGTTTCACTGACCACGTATGTATAAACTACAAGGGTGAGACGTGTATAATTATATACCTCAGGGGTTAATGTGTTGAATTGAATTACCGCACGTGCAACTAGGAAATAGATATTGTTAAATGGTCCCTAAACTTAAGTTTAACTTTCAACTTAAGGATCCTAAATTCTCCATGTCTTAATTTCTTCACATAACTGTCTATACCACACCAAAGTTTTTGTCTTAAAAACTTAACCGTGACTCCGTGAGACAATTTAACTTACTAATTTGCCTTTATATTTCACTTACCTTATTTGGCAAAAAAGTTGGACCAGTTATACACTAACTATCTATTTTAATAAAGTAAAATTACTCTTTTACCTTTACTTTTACTTTTACTTTTAAACATCATTAATATGACTTCATTCAAAATAAGTGGGTCACATTATCCACTATCTATCCACTTTAATCTATTTTTTTAATCTTTTGCCTTAAAGACCGCAAATTTTCAAGTATGTCACTTATTTTTGATACGAAGGTAGTAGATAAAATCACATACTGTAACTTAACCAATACATACACGTTCCCAAAGTGAAATATTATAAATATGCAAGTCAATGGAAATTAATTTTCCATTAAAAGAATTTATTATAGAAAATCTATATTTTATAAGGGTCTTTTTATTGTATGCCTCCTAGGCATACAATAACTAACATTTAATGCTTTATATTTGCTATTTTGTATTAATGTTTTCCTAAACATCTTGTAATACATACTTTACCCTTATTATAATTAAAAAGCGAAGAGTTCTTATTAATTAAATGTAGGGGCACAAAAGACTTTTGTTATTTAGTAGTATGTACCCCTAGAATATAAGTTAGAAAAACCATTTTATAGTTAGCACGATAATTTAAAAATCCACTCATATAAACAACATACATTATATTAGAAAATACATATAACATGAATAGATGGATCCAGACAACAAATGCCATAAATCTTTTGTTTTATTATAAATGAGAAATATTTTTAGTACAACATTTATTTGATCATGAATTCTTTTATTTTACTCACCACATAAAATTTCACGTAAGCTATAGTATAAACCACAATGGTATTGCTTCCTACCATTTATTTCTACTTATCTTCCTATTTACTCGTATTAAATTAAGACATGTATCAAAATCAAGTTATAATATTACGAGAAAGAACTAGTGGATAATGGATTACACATGTCATTCTATTAAATGGGTATTAAGATGAGTAAGAACAAATGATAGAAATAAATATCTTTTTTCTTTAACAAATATTATTCATCTAATATGGTTTTGTGGATCTTAAAAAAAGTAAACGATGTGCAAAAGTGAAACAAAACAAAGTTGAGGCCCTTAAAATCAAAGTCTTGTAACAGAAGTACAGGGACCATTCTTGTAGTTCTCACCAAAGTTAGAAGAAAGCAAATTAGAGCTCATTGGGCAATTCTATAAGCACCGAATTTTTTGCTTCTTTCACCAAATTCTTTTTTTTTTTTTTAAATTTCCGCACATAATTTAGCCTTTTAAATAATTTTTTTAATTCTTTTTTTAAATATACAAGTGCGACTTGCCTAGTTTTATCTTATTTTAACATAAATATTGTCAAAATTTGAGATATATTTGATACGATTGTGCATAAATTAGTTTTTTATTTTATTAAAAAGATATCTTATTTAGAACAAGCTATTCGGGTAGCCGAGCTTGATCTGTAATGTGCACAACCTAATCATCTCCTGAGCGTATAAAAACATTCCATTAATTATTTGGTAAATATCTAACTAAGGAATAGATCGAACTCGTGATTTCTATGAAATCATTTTGAACGCCCTTAATATAATTCTAGAAATGTTTCCCTACACGCATTATTTATGCTCGGTAAATATAAATATATGGGTTTTTTACGTTCATGTATAAATTTATTTTAACTCATATTTATACAAAAAATTAATGTATATTTTAATATTATATTATGATAAGTACTTTATAGAAGTAAATTGCTTTAAAAAAAATACAAGTAACATTTACGCAACAAGCTAAAAATATAAAAAAGGGTTATAATTGAGTATTGTGAAAGTCAAAGGGTGGAGTTTGTAATATTTGCTACTTACACCGATCGGTGTAAAAAGCAGTGTTGGAAGCATTTCTGAACTCAGTTTGCTCTGCTACAATGAGGGTTTTAGGAGTTACTAGTAGGAGATTTAACAGAATTTTCCATATAAAGAATAAAATTCATAGAAATTGTTCATGCGATTATACACGGAAGAGAGCATTATCATCAAATTATTCGAAGAATGATTCGATTTTGCCAGTTTTGATCGTCGGCGCTGGTCCAGTCGGACTTGTTCTTTCTGTCCTTCTCACTAAATTAGGTATTCGTTTGCGATACAACATGTAATTAACTACTGATTTATGTTTATACTAAATTCGATTCATATGGAATTTGAGAAGCATTTAAATTATATAAGTTAGGTATCAATTATCATTTTGCTATACACATTTAATTAATTACGTTTTTCTGTTTATATTATACCTGATATAATGGAATTAGAGAAACATTTGATTTTATGATTCGATTTGTAAATTGATTTTCACCTTCCGTTAGGTGTCAAGTGTGCAGTTTTGGAAAAAAACATGACGTTCTCCAAACATCCACAAGCACATTTCATCAACAATAGATCTATGGAGGTTTGTTGTTTCTGTCAATCAAGCTGTAAAATTAGTTAGTTAGAAGATGTTGAAGCATCATTACAAATGTGTAATTTGTGATGATGTAGATTTAATTGTCAGGTGTTTCGCAAATTAGACGGTTTAGCAGAGGAAATTCAACGGTTTCAACCACCTGTAGAACTTTGGAGGAAGTTTATATATTGCACATCATTAACTGGTTCTAATATCGGATCAGTAGACCATATGCAAACTCAAGGTACGAATTTTCATTAAAATTATTTCTAATAATATTAAGTTCAGCAATGCAGCTTTATTTCTAAAGGGTCAAAAGTTGCTCAAACTTACATTATATTATAATAATATGTCTTTTAATAAGCATATAAATACACAAATTGAAATTACTAATAAAAGAATGGACAAAAAGTGTTTCAGGTTGACCCGACCCGGCCCAAAATGGCCCGTTTTGAATTTTGCCACCTCCACTTTTTGGTATTGTTATTTCTCAACTGCTAATTGTTCTCCCATTTGCAGATTTTGACCAAATCATGAGCCCGGTATCTGTAGCCCATTTCTCACAATATAAACTTAACGCATTACTAATTAAGCAACTTGAAACAATTGGATTCACAATCCATAATCACAAGGATTTAGATCAAAAACCGTTGAAGGAAAAAGAGATACTAATGGGACACAATTGTATATCAATTGAAGAAACCGACAATTTCATTAATGTAACAACGTCTTTTATGAAAGAAGGAAAACAAATAAAGAAACAAATTCCGTGTAGTTTTTTAATAGGTGCAGATGGTGCAGGGAGTACGGTTAGAAAGTTAGTTGGAATAAATTTAAGAGGTGAAAAAGATATTCAAAAACTTGTTAGTGTTCATTTTCTTAGTAATGAACTCGGGAAATATTTGATGTATGAGAAACCGGGAATGTTATGTTTTATTTTTAATCCTGGAGCTATTGGTGTTCTTGTTGCTCATGATTTGATGCAAGGAGAATTTGTATTACAGGTACTGAATTTTATTCTGTTTTATTTTATATTTATATTTATATTTATTATTATTATTATTATTATTATTATTATTATTATTTTGTTGGGAAAACTACATCAGAGTGTATAAATATTTAAAGACTGCCAGTTTATGTATCAATTTAAAAAAAATATTATAAAACATGTATCGTTGGATACTATTTAAAAACAAATTACTGGTATTTTATCTAAAACTGGTAATTTTTCTTTTTATTTTTATTTTTTTTATAATTATTAAACTGGTATTTAAAAACAAAAATCAAATTCTTTTGATGTCCTAAGTGCTAACTATTTAAAGACTGCTATTTATGTATCAATTTGAATGGTTTTACTGGCTAAAGGGTAATTAAGGTAAATTTTGATTCTTTTGAAGTATAATACATAAAATCATAAAACATATATAGTTGGATACAGTCTTATGTAATTTTCCCTATTTGTTCCTATCTTATAGTAGTAGTTAGTGTAACCATAAGGAAAAATGGTAATTATTATTATTATTATTATATTTAATATTAATATTATTATTATTATTATTATTATTTTGATATTATTTTACAGATGCCGCTCTATCCACCACAGCACAAGTTTGAGGATTTCACATCTGAGGTACTTTTATTTCCTGATTATAATCGTTTATCATTGCATGAAAAAATATATTTATTTATTTAATTTTTTTTATGAAACGATGTTACGACCTCTCAAGTCACATACAAATTATTTTGGTTGGATTTCTTGAGCATGTAACTGTAATTTTTTCTTATTTTTTTTCTAACTTTTGTAGAGATGTAAGGAGTTAATCTTTAAATTGGTAGGGAAAGAATTATCAGATATTAATGTGGTTGATATAAAGCCATGGGTGATGCATGCTGAGGTGGCAGAGAAATACCTTGCTTGTGACAACCGAATAATACTTGCTGGTGATGCTGCTCATCGCTTTCCTCCAGCTGGCGGTTTTGGTACAAACAAAATTTTTTTAATTAAAGAAAATATATATTTTTATTTTTTATGTCATATGTTTTTTCAGTAGATACATTTTTCAATTAATAATATTTTTTTCATATCTTAATGTTTGGGATTGTGGGATATTATGGAAATGTTAGCTTTTTTTTTTTATAAATTTTAATGTAGGGATGAATACTGGAATTCAAGATGCTCATAATCTTGCATGGAAACTGGCTGCAGTTATCAATGGTATTGCTCCAATGTCTATTCTTCCCACTTATGAGATGGAGCGTAGACCGGTACTATCCTGTTCATACCCCCCCCCCCCCCCCCCAACCAACCAAATAATAATAATAATAATAAATAAATAGAAAAGAGGGTGGCAATTTGGACCCGCTTACTTATGAACGGGTCGATTTTGGTTAATTTTTATCTCTGTGTGTCAAATAACAAAATTTAGGTAAAAAGGGAACAATCAAATAGGTTAAAAGTCGCCCAAAGAGTATTTTTAATGCTATAACCTCTTTTGTCACTTTATTCGAAGATCTAGGTTATTACTTTAATAATATCATTTTTATATACATATTTAATGCACTAGCTATTTATAAAATAAAAAAAAAATGTTATAAAAATGGACACAAAAGAGTTTTCAGGTCAACCCAAGCTGACCCACCTGTTACCCAACTTACCCAAATATCATGGCGAGAAAGAGTATTTGTCACCTTTTTAAATTCAATTTAAAAAAAATACTAAAAAACCAAAGATGATTATGTGACTGCAGATTGCACTCTTTAATACTGATCTCAGCATCCAAAATTTTCAAGCAGCAATGGCAGTTCCTGCTGCACTTGGTATTAATCCAACCATTGCAAATTCAGGTACATCTAAAATATTTAAAAAATAAAAATATATATTTTACGTTTTTACTTTTACTACCAGATTTTTTTTCCTTTTTTGTGGTTTTTTAGTACATGAAGCTATCAATAACACAATTGGTACAATATTACCATCAAGTATACAAAAGAGTCTGTTAGATGGAATATTCAGCATCGGGCGTGCACAGCTGTCAGATTTTGTTTTAAACGAGAATAATCCTATTGGTTCGTCTAGACTTGCTAAAGTAAGGCGGATTTTTGAAGACGGAAAAAGCCTTCAGTTACAGTTTCCTGCAGAGGATCTAGGTTTCAGGTATGACCTCCAATTTATATACTTTAAATTCTAAAATAATTCAGTCCATATAAGATTAACTAGCTTCAAAGCCCGCCCGAATGTTAGGTACCGTGAAGGAGCACTTGTGCCTGAACCCGAAAGTGAGGGTGCACCTGGACCACCAACGGGTCGTAGGCGGGAGTATATTCCTTCAGCAGATTCGGGCTCAAGGTTGCCTCATATGAATATTAGGGTTTTATCTGATCTCACAAAAGAGGTAAATTTACACCATTTTCAAAACCAAAAACCGTTAAAGGTGGTAAAATGGGCCGATTTCGGGTCAAGATGGGTGGTGTTGGTACCCCTGGGTTGACTTGTAGCACTTTAGTTTCGGGCCATATTATCAATTTGTCAAGTCATCTATACAATGATTAAATAGGAATAAAAAAACCCCCTTAAAAACACAATTTGGAAGACTTTCAACATGTTTGACCGATATGACATATTTGACCCGTTTTCTTTTAAGCTATCATCACGAGTTTGGTCTGTTAAAATAACCTGAATTGACATTCATAAGTAAATGGTTCATAATTGCCACATCTACCAACCGTATAGACCTTTTCTTTTTTTCTTTTAATTTAGGCCAAAATGCATCATTTTAGTACCCCTGAACTTGGCTGACTAGGTCCTCTACTATCCTGAACTATTAAATGTGTAGTATGGTACCATGAACTTGACAAAATGGTCGATTTAGTACTCTGACTCATTAATTTGATCACGTTTTCTTACTTGATTTACTTTCATTTGAGCTTTTAACGGAATAAATGATATACGTTCATCTCAATATATTGATATTAGAAGCAAACCATATGAGAAAATAAGACCAAATTAGCGAGTCAGGGTACTAAATCGACCATTTTGTCAAGTTCATGGTGCCATACTGCACCTTTAATAGTTCAGGGTATAAGAAGACATAGTCAGCCAAGTTCAGGGTACTAAAATGCATTTTGGCCTTTAATTTAACATTTCCATTCATATAATGTTTTTATAGGCAACAATTTCGACATTGGATCTAATATCCGTAGACAAACTCGAGTTTCTTCTCATAATCGCACCAATAGATTCATCATATCGACTAGCTCAAATCGCACTCAATGTGGCCCAAGAACACAACGTTTTGGTCAAAGTGTGTGTCATGTGGTCAAATGGTTTAATAAACGTGGATTCAAGAACCAAAACATCATTAGCACCACATGAAAACTATGTAGATGTTGTTGAGGTTAGAAAACCGTCAAATTCATGTTCATGGTGGGATATATGTAAAATGACAAATAGGGGCGCTATTTTGGTTAGGCCCGATGATCATATTGCTTGGCGTGTGAAATCAACGGTGGTCGTTGGTGATATTAGGGTAGAAATGGAAAAGGTTTTTTCGGCCGTTTTGGGATCGTAATAACGTGTTCTCGAGTAATATATGTTAATTTATTTGATCTTATTTCGTTTTGATGCTGATAAGGGGTGAAGCATTTGGTAAGAAGAGAGTGTAAGTAAATGGATGATGAATAATCTTACAATTGTTGTATCTATATTGGTTAGAAGTGAATCATGGCTACTCAAAGCAACCGATAATTATATTTGATATTTATTATATAAGTATATTAAATATTAAATTAACTTTATAGATGTTCATAATTTTGGTGACTGTTTTTTCAGTTTGAGATATACGTACGTTAAAAAATCTTAAAATTAAGGCAAGTTATTTACATAGTTAGATATATTAGATGCTGTGTTTAATATATTATTTTCATTCGGTTTTTGTATAAATAATATATAATAGGTTGGTGGGTGAGTATTAGGTGAGGACTGCAAAGGTAATTATCAACCAATCATTTAAGAAATACTGGACCATTATTAGAAATTTTAGATATTTAAAAGAATTTATGAGAATTTGTTTTTTCATAATAATTCAAAATTTATGACAATGATTCAAAATTTTTAAATATTTAGTTTAGAATTGCCATTACAATTCTCACCAAAATTTAAATTTTCACATGATCTCACTTCATAGGATCTCACTTGATAGGTTGGTATTCAATTAACATTGAGTTTCTTTAGGAAATTCTTCACTTATAAAGGTTGTCATTGAAAGGGTATAAAAGTAATTCAACTTTACTAAAAATTAAATTAATGGATAAAAGATATTGATAGAATTTATATATGTTTAAATCCGTCAATAGTATGTAATCTATACATGGTTTTTAGAGAATATAACCTTTTTCATGCCTAATCTTTGTGTATATGTAAACTGCAAGTTATAACTGTAATTCTACAAATTATAGAAAAAACGAGCCAAAAATGCATACAACAAACAAATCTAGAAAACCAAGTTGATTAAGCCGTTTAAAACATTTAAAATGCAATTTGCAACACTTCTTATATTTTAAAAAAAACCGTTTTATAAAAACCTTAAAACATTTATCAGAGTCTACAAAACACGGTGTTACAAAATAGATCATAACCACAGGATAACGAGATCTACCTACGAGCTCCCGAGCTAAACATCTCTAGGTCACTTCTAACGCTACCTTCTATACTTTCAATCCTGTACATGAGTACATAGCCACAAAAACAAACGTAATACGTGAGACAAAATAGTCTCGTGAGATACATGGGTTTTAGACCCAGTAACAATATTCATTTCATAAATATATATGAACACATATATATACTACATCAATACCATCTAGTCACCCTATTGTGACTCTATCGATCTTGCTTCCCTAGCAACCATATCTAGTACCTAAACATATAGGTACTAGAAGCACAACCATATCTAGTACATAAACATATATGTACTAGAAGCACAAACGTATCTAGTATATAAACATATATATACTAGAAGCACTTTAACTTATTAACCGGGGATCCTCCACGTTTATAAGCTTCAAGATAACGACAAGAGGGATTCGTCCAATCTACCGATACCTGCCTTACTCACCGGGCAACTTCCAGTTAGCAAGACTACTACCAAGGAATGTACCGTTGGGGATCCCATCCCAATCGTCATAGTGACGGGGATCCCCCGCATCACCACCACATATCTCTTATCGTAACTCAACAATAATTGCAATCAATGCCTTCGGCTATCACATCAATCATCAAACAAACTAGTTAGCTATCGTCTCTGAAACATATCAAGTTCACCATAGGGTGGACATACACATATAGTCACATGGACTCGATCATAAGCAACCGAAATATACTTCTACAACTATGAACTCTAGGAGGTCCATACTTACTTACTTATTTCATAAGATACATTTCTTATTTATCGGTATCATAATACTTTTATCTTTTCTTTGACTATAATACATATCTATTACTAGTCATATCATATTCATTTCCTTATCAATTCATTCGTCACTTTTATTAGTATAATTTACCACTAAATACTCATTACTTTAAAATCCTTACCATATGCTTTATTAATACGTTTTTACTAATAAAGGCTCATCATACAATTTTTAGTCAATAACTTCATT
Organism: Calendula officinalis; assembly: GCA_963853835.1. NCBI lineage: Eukaryota > Viridiplantae > Streptophyta > Magnoliopsida > Asterales > Asteraceae > Calendula > Calendula officinalis. The sequence continues at coordinate 53,885,431 of OY970822.1, forward strand.
ACTGGGATTAATTTATGAATACTTCAAACTACCTTATTTTATCATATTTACTTCCAAATCATCAATCATACTAGACATATTCTAGTATCACATTATACCTACTTCTTTACCTTTTCATTCACTATCTTCATTAAAATATTTATTAATAAAGACCCATAAAAAATATCATACGTAGTTTCAAAAACTCCTTGCTATGTACAGAGTTTAAAAGTCTCATATACTAACCATAGCGATAGCTAAATCCAAATCATATTTATCAATTTGAATCCTTTCTTCCCAACTTGTGGAATATCTCTAATCTTGAGGTCTTTGTAATATTAGATCTTCAACTAGGAGTGTAGATCTTCAAGATTGGTGATGATTTATGCCCAAGAACACCAAAAATCGCCCCCTTCTCTCTGTAGAAATCGGCTGCAATGAAGTGGGAGTGAAAACTAGCAAACCCTAGCTTTTTCCCGAGTTTATTCCGGTCTGACAGAGTTTTAGCCGCGAACTACAAGTTTGCACCGTGAACTTTCCCGATCCCGCGTTTCCTCGCGTCGTGAAATCGAACATGAACTCCTCGCGCTCGATACCTAAAATTCACTGTCAATGGTTCACGAACGCCAACCATAGTTTGCGCCGCCAAGGGCAGCTAAGGCTGCACTTTTTGTTGCTCTTTTGACCCGGTTTCGACCTAAAAGATGGAATACACATATCAAACGACATCCGATTTACACGAAACCAAATCCCACACATTTTAAATGATTTATCCATATTTATCATATTTTTACATAATTTATTTGATACAAAACTTCGGGTCGTTACACGATCCTCATACTTTTCCCTTGTTTGGACCTGAAACCCTGAATGATCCACATTTATATGCTGAATCAAAAATTAGCTCTCCATTGTGAGCAGAAAGCGGATTTGAATAAGAGATATATAAATGAACTGTAAAGTTACCTTTTCTTGAATCTGCATAAGAAACCACAACTTAGGATTACCCAAGTGAAAAAGATAAGGTGTTGCCCATGACCTATTGGTCATGGGTTCAAGTCCCGTCCTGGACAAATGGTGGGGTTTATTCTTCATAGGTGGAGGGTTCGATGGAAGGCATATTGCCCTTTGTGGATGTCACTGTTTAGACTCGAACTACTAACTTACTAACTGGCCGTTAAAAAAAAGCAAGTTGGGATATTGGAACTTAAAGACGGTAGAATTATGACGTGTTTTCGTTGTCATTTACACTTCTCAATTTGCAGAGGGCGATTGAAATTCCCTAGGAGCGTATCACATACGCATGGTATATGGCTTGCACAAATAGGCTCGGGTGATTGTTTATTAGGGCAGGTCGCAACCCACTCAATTGTGAAGAGGCGTACGTTCATCTGTTTAATAGAGGTGTGTATTAGACGTAATACCGCATCCGTATCCCAACACAGGTGGTTTAGGCGTTGGAGTTTACTTGTAGGTTGCGGGTTCGAATCCTTGCTGAGAGATATTTTTTTAGCAAAAGTTGAGAATTCCTAAAGTGGAAAGAAGGTTGAATTTTCAAAGTGGTATATAGGACATATAGGGAAAGATCCTAAATACTTTATAAGTAGTAGAGATTAGAAGAAATAAAAGACGGCAACTGGAAAAGAAAGAGGGGCTTGACCCACTTGGATGAAAAGAAGCCCACGTGCATACATATACATACAACGAATTAAAGTGTGGGTGATGTTGGAATTATGTGCACAGTTAGTCAACCTATGATGAAACATCCATGCATACGAAACACTTAAAGGTCACACCGGTGAGTGCATGTCATTCGAGAAAAGATATGTAATGATACTTAGAAGAGGATGCTTCATAATAGTCATTATGAATCAGTTAAGTTTAATTTATTACTAGATTAGTTTAACTAACTAATTAACACAAATATTTGTACATTATATTAGTTGAGTAAATATACAATGTGTTAATTATAGATTATCTATAATATGATTTAAAGCTATTAAATCATATAAGTGTTTGGATAAAATTGTTGTCTAAATTATATAAAGGTTATTATATAATTAATTATTAAAAGTATTAATACAAGTATATATATATATATCTTGTATATATATATATATATATATATATATATATATATATATATATATATAATGTATAATACTAGACATTTAATAATTAAGTGCAACAATAATAACTAGATAAAGTATGAGGGTTAAATGTGTAAAAGGATAAGTTTAATTAAGAAGTTAATCTTAATTAAACTAGAAGGACTTAAATGAAACTTCTTTTATTATAAATAGAAGGCTTAAGGTTTCATTTAAACCTAATGCTTTTTGTTAGACACTCCATAAAAGAACCCTAGCCCCTCATCCCCCTGGTTCAGCCGAATAGAGAAAGAACACAAGTTCTTTGTGTTCTTCGTGCTTCGTTCGTTCTTCGTGTTCTTCAAGTATTGAAGTACAACGATCACTGAAAGGACCGACTAGAAGGTTTCTTGTTGTGCATCATCACCAGTGGACTTACTTAAGCAGTTAAGGTATGAACTGGAAAAACCCTTTTTCCTTCTCCCCTTGTTCGATCGAACGAACCCAAGAACCTTAGGGTTCTTGGTGTTCGTCGAATACACACAAGCCATGTGTGTGTTCGAGTTTTTCGTTCAAGCTTCTTTCTTGTTAATCTAGTCTAGATTTCCAACATCCCTAATCCTTTACGGTTTAAGGATTAAGTTTAATCTCAGTTCCGCTTTAGGGATTAAACTACCTAGTCGGTTCAACCGGCAAGAACAAGTTCATGTTCATGTCAGTCAATGGTCGAACCAAGTGTACTAGGTGGTTGACCCAATGGGTCGATGAGTGTTATGAAACCCTACAGTGGTATCAGAGCGTTGGTTTAGAAATCTAAACAAGATTAACAAAGTTTTTTTGTTTGTTTAATTTCAAAGTTTTGCTTTTTTGTTCCAATTTCTTTTTCTTCCTTGTAAGTTTCGAAAAAGGGTAAGAACCCTAAGACCAAGAATATTAAACTAGTTTAGTTTAATTGGTCAAAAAGATTCTTCTAGATTTTTCAAAATCTAGAAAGAACCCTAGGACCAAGAACATTGAACTAGTCTAGTTTAATTGGTCAAAAAGATTCTTTCCCCTGCCCTTGTAATTTTTGAAATCCCTAAAGAACATTAGGACCAACTATGTTAAACTAGTTTAGTTTAATTGGTCAAGAGGATTCTTCCTTATAAATTTCGAACCCTAAAAGAACCCTAAGACCAAGAACATTAAACTATTTTAGTTTAGTTGGTTAAAATGATTAATTAGAAAGATAATCTAGAACCTAGAAAATTAAACAAGTTCATGTTTAAGAAGGTTTGATTATTGTTTTAATAAAATTATTAAAACTAGTTTTTTAAGCCTAGAAATCTAGACAGTTTTTGTCTATAAGGTTTAAATTAAAAAGTTTAAATAAATTTATTAAAGTTATAATCTATCCTGGAATTTAAACAAAGATAATTGTTTAGATAGGATTGATTAAGATTAATGTTTTAATAAATAATATTTTTTATCAAGAAAGTTAAAACCTAGTTTTAATTGATTAAAACAAGATTAGGTTTTATTAATATTAATAAGGATTAAAAGAAGTGTTAATTTTATAGTCTTAAAATTAACAAGTTGTATTTTTACAAATACATATATTTCGAAAAAGGCACACATACATATTTTTGTTTTTTCAAAATTTTGTATAAATATTTAAAAGACACATTTTAAAAAAGGGTAAATATAATTTATATGTATTTTAATTAGATTAAGTTGAAATACATAAGAATAAACTAAATGTAATATTCTTATTGAAATATTATAAATTTTTCAAATAAATAAACTTTAAATAAATAAAATACAAGTTAAAAATGGAACATTAAAAGGAAATGTTATTTTGATCTTAGTAATTATAATATAACTAGTTATCGTATAAGTTGCAATATAATTAAAACTAGAAAGTACAAAGTTATTATTTCATTATAACTAGTAATTGCACAAGTTAAGACTATATTATAAACTAGAAATATACAAAGTTATTACTATAAGGTGTATAAAGTTATAATTTATTATAGCTAGTTAATTATACAAGTATAATATAAGTATGTTACGAGTTACGTAAAATACTAGATTAAAAGGATCAGTAGTTAAATAACAAGAAAACTTTATAACCTATATTTAACTAGTCTAAGTTAAGTATAAGAATGATTTAAACAAACTAGAAATTATTATATATAGTTTTTATATAATAAGTTTATTAGTGTTCACCAAGTATAAACCGGTGATTGTGTATGTCTCAAATTCCACCATAATTGTTGGAATTAGTGGGAGCTACGCAAGAAAATCACAAAGTTTATAAATATGTCCTTAGGACATAATTTTGGATGAATCTAATAAGTTAAAATAAATGTTTAATTTTATATTAAACAAGGAAAAACTAGATATGTTAAACTAGAGTTATGACTCAAGTTCATGAGTCATAAAAGAATTAAAATCTCTATTTTAAAGTTTGACATAAGGTTTAAGTTTTCAAGAAAAATAAAAAAAGTTTGTTTTATAAAAAAGTTTTTCACTAAACTTAGTAAAAACGTTTTGTTCACCTCGTTTTAGTTATGCATGTAAAGTCGTATAATTTTAAAACTATAAGTTTTAAAAGAAATTTAAAAAGGCGACTTGTAGAATTTTTGAGTATACAAGTCGCACATATTAAATAAGGATTAAAATTGGAATAAGGTTTAAGATTTATAAAAGGCGTCTTGTAGAATTCTTGAGTATACAAGTCACAAATTTTTAAGACTTAAACAAACCCAAGAAAATCTTAGATCTAAGTATTATCCACCTAATGGAACACCTCACTTGTTTAACGATATTCATATTGTAAGGAGAAAGAACCTTAGATATGGATTCAAATCATTGCGAGTGTTAGGGTGCGTAAGGTTCTGTGATAATCGAGAGTCCCGACGCAGTACATCGCACTGTCTTAGATGGTATGATCTACTTTGGTGATAATCGGGAGTCCCGACCCAAAACGTACTTGAGTAGAATTAAACATACTTGAATTTATTACAATTAGAAATGTACAAAGTTATAAGCCTATAATAATTAGATTGTACAAAGTTGTAGTAAGTTAAATGTAACACCCTAAAATTTACAAGATTTTTAAAATTTTTAAATACAAAATTAAAATCAAAGGTCCCATAAATAAAGCTCCGGTATAAATATTTAACATTTAAAAATGTATTTATTGCGGAAATAGTTAAAAATAAAATGAAGTGTTTTAAGATATTAATTGCTGTCCACATCAGTAACGAAACGATACAGCGGTCAACCGTCCACCTTCTCCTTTCCTTTGCTGGTACCTGAAACAATGTGGGGGAAAGTTTGGGTCAGCTGGGGAAGCTGAGTGAATAATTCTCAAAATGCAAACAATCATAACATACAACACATGAGGGCACATCGGTGTACTCATACTCAGAATCTACTCGATTAATTACTCAGATTTATTTCTCAGATTTTATTACTCAGATTTATTTCTCAGATTTTATTACTCAGATTTTAATTTATATAGCGCGCTTGTGTGATTTGGGACGAGAGATCAACCTCGCCCCTCCTCACACCTCAGATAGGCATAAGCCAAAAACTCAGACGGGAGTGATCCCAAAACTCAGACGGGAATAATCCCAAAACTCAGACGGGAGGTGATCCCAGGCATATAGCCAAAAACTCAGATGTGTGTTATTATGTTTTATTATCTCTTTAACATAATTATCTCAGATGCCCTAGCAAGTAGTAGCACAGAATGACCCTGTGCCGAGCTCGGTTACCCAGGCACAATGTCTCAGATTAAAATAAATCAACAGCTGCTCAAATACTCAGATAGCATGTCAAACTCAGATAACAAATCAAACTCAGATAGCGGATCAAACTCAGATAACAGCTCAAGCTCAGATAACAATTATGGTGCAAGAAATGTAACACATAAGTCATGCATGTACAACGTTAAAACTGAATACACGGTGAGAATACTCACCTCAAGAAACGTAAGCTCCAACGGATTCCCGACAGTCAAAGGTACAGCACGTTATCTCCTAGGCGGTCCTAAAACCAAAACGAAACCCCGAATTAAAATTCTACCCGAGGGCTTATTTCAGAAAGCTGGCAGCATCCATCAGTCTCACGGAAACTGTCATAACTCCTAAACGGCTCATTAGATCTTTCCCATCTTTTTACCACAAAAACTAGACTCAGAATACTACAAAACACTCTCAAGTGGCTTCTTCTCAAAATCGGACTCTAAGGGCCTCAAAACAGGCTCACAAAACAGCATAGCTGCACAGGTCATTTTCCTAACAGCAGTATATTAGAATGATTATAACTTTTAAACCGTAAATCGGATTGACGAGAGGGTTGCGGCGTTGAAAAGCTAACTCAGAAAACAAGTGACCAGCACGGGCCAAAAATCCAAAAACGTATTTTAAGTGTGATAAAAACAGTCTCGAACACAGGGGACAGATTCTGTAAAAATTCAGCATTGTGTAAAACCCGTTTTAAATCCCGACATCAACCCGTTAAATCCCGAGGCACCCGACTGCCTCGAAACTCACTTTTAACTCAGAAATCAAATTTAGAATTAGTCTAGTTCATAATTTTGTAATCTTTTCGGTTTAAGGAAACCAAGAACCTTACGGGTTCGGTTTCCGGTTTTCGGTTATTAAAACATCTAGATCATAAACCCGTGATCTTTACCCAACCCGACACCTTAAACTCGTGACTAACAGCAGCAACAATCTGAAACACAAACGCGAACGGTACCATCACAATTTAACAAAAACTCGATTTGAAAGTTTGGAAAGAAAACTAAAACCGAGCAACCGACTAAATTAACAATTACTCTCAATAAAACCCGACACCTTAATTTGCTCGGCTACAACCCGCCGCTACCAAATCACGGAAAGAAATCTATAAGACCACAGGTTAAACATGGATGGAATAGAATTAAGAAAGCTAAATCGGTTAGGGTTCTACCGAATATGAACACGCATCCGGCTCGGGTAAGTCTCTCAACAATCTGCCCGCTACTCCTCCGTGATTCGACTTCCAACGCCCGACGTGAATCTGCCTCGAACCCCAATAGATGCTCAAATCCCGCAATACATCCCTGCTTGGATTCCACAATATCATCGAATACCAGGATTAGAAATTAGAATCTAGAATCGATAAAAAGGGATCATCTTACCAACGTATCAGTAGCTCGGGAAACAGCTTGCTTGCTCGAAATTGCGGATGAGGATAGGATGGGATGTTCGCTCACCGAATGAAGATGAAAAGGAGGTGGTCGACTGAAGAAGAAACGAGAGGAGGAAGATTTTCTTAGTCGACGGCTGCTAGGGCGTAAATGATCGGCATATGGTTGACGCAAGGAAAGAAGAAACGCAGAAGACCAACTCTTACGATGCAGATTTGGGTTATTCCGGTTGTGGGCTGACACCATTGATGGGCTAAAGGTTTTTAATAAACTAATGGGCTGAAACTTCAAGTGACGCCTCACGCTTTCTTGCTACAAAACGCAGAAAAGGGAAATAACAAATTGTTGGGCTAGCAACCTCACTTATCCGGTTGGCTTGACTTAATGGAGCAACCGGGTTCCGGCCTTGGCCTACGGCCGGCCTCACCCGACACTCACGCGGCTCATAAACACACTAAGTAGGCTCGAGAAAATTTAAACGTCTAGCTATTAAATTATCACACAAAGATATAACGTCTGAATAAAACGAACCGACTAAATACAGGTCGCCCAAATAATATAGAATTAATTATAAATAATAAATTGTGATTAAATAATTCTATTTAATTAATATAAATTTCAGGGCGTTACAACTCAACTCCACTTGAAATAGACTTCGTCCCCGAAGTCATTGCTCGGAAGAAATTCAGGGTAGTGATCTCGCGTCTCAACTCATACTCGCCAACGGCACACGTCCTTAAATGGGGAAAGAAAAACAAAATGATAAGGTTAAGAATGAAAAGGAAATCATCAGGGTGACCTACGACATGCATACTCAAATGGAAAAGAAGAATAAAGCGATAAAGTTATGAATAGGAAGGAACTCTTCATGGTGGATTTACTTAATAGGAAATGAACTCCAGATCACGTGAGTACTCATACAATTATCCGCCTCTAGTGGCGCAAAACGATAAGGCTAAAAGAAATGGGGTCAGGATGCTCACTATGGATCTTCGTATGCAAAGAAAATATTGATAATGAGCATAAAATACACCACGATACTCTACTGAAGGCGTCTTCTTGCTCTCGCATTCGGATACAGTTGTTGCACTCAGCGATTACCGTCGCGTTGAATCACCGATTCAACTCCACTTGGAAAATTACTATTGATTTGTTGACGATACCAGATGCTCAGCGTAGTACTAGGTCATCCAAACCATTTGCACAATCACACTCGGATCTCTCATGACGATAACAAGTTTTTTATGGAAAATTTCCTTCCCGTACAACTCCATCAAATGACCACTTACACATTATAGCAATAGGTAAAAATTTCATTATCGACAATTTATCACCAAAATAACTCGGAAGGTCCTCTACTCTTTGGGTCAACAGTTTGTTAACAGCATAATAAATAATTTAGCGGTTTACACCATTATCAATTAATATAAAAACCATGCAAATAAATCACAAGGAATATACATGTCACACAGATTTCTCATATACTCAGGTATATAACTCCAAAATATGGTCTGGAAATATAACTCAGAAGTCCCACTCAGAAATAAACTCAAAACATATCTCAGGAGTATAACTCGAAAATCTTAACTCAGAAGCAAACCCAAAACTCTAACTCAGTAACAACTCATAAGGTAATAATATTTACAAGTAATAGCATTAGGTATAAATCACCTTTCTCCTCATTCTTATTACTACTCGCGTGTTCCAATTTACTAGCTTATAATACTTGGAATGGTATACTCTCTCTCAACCGTGTTATTGGTTCTCAAAATAACTCTTCTTTAACATTAAATTGTTATCTTACTCTATTAGGTTTGCATATTACCGATATTGATAACCCCTTAAATAGCTCAAATTAACGATCTTGTCATTTAATTCCCTTTAATAGGTTCTCATTCTATTACATTTAGTGGTTTCTCGATAATATTTTAATAGATGTTTTCTCATTCATCTAGTTTAACGATCCTTTAATAAACCGTTTCACTGATTTTACACAATTTAAAATGTCTCTTAATTATTTTGACCATATATACTCATTAATTTCATGTTACCCACTAAAAATTCCAATTAAATTTCATACTCTTATTTATAATGATTTCTCGTTACTCAAATTGCGAATTAATTCCTTAGTTCCCATTTACTCAATTCGCAGTTACACTTTATTCTAAATCTTACGGTTTACTCATGGTTCATCAATTCAGCACATTCTCGTCTTTTCGAAATTTCTCGTAAGTTCAATATAAATTTATTGAATAGTTGTTCTCATCTCAAGTTTAATAATTATTCATAAATAGAGTTTTCTCATATAATTTTATAATACTTCAAAACTCATAACACTTTATAATACCTCAAAAATTTGAATAAAACTTCCCGTTAATTTAATACTTTTCTCTTTTGACTCATTTTATTAATTTGCTTATGTAACTTGATTTGTAAATTTCTTATAACTCAAAATTACTCCATAATTAATCAAAATAAAATTTTATCATTTAGCTCGTTTTAATAATAACTCATTACCAGCAAATTACCGATCTCATCTTAACTCATTTTCCTCAAAATTTCATTGTAGTAGTTTCCTCATATTCGACTCATTAATAAGTTCTCATCACTTTAATTTAATGATTTCTCATTATCACATTTATGATCACCTAAGAATAAGTATACTGACTTATTTTGTATATAATTGTAGTATTACAACTTCCCTTTTGCACGATATTCCTTCAACCCAATTAACTTGATTTATTAAATTCTCCAGTAAACCCGATCTATCATTTTATTGTAAACTCTATAATTACCCATGGAATAACTTTAATTATTCTCAACTGCTTGATTTGATAGTTACTCTTATAATTTATTTGATCAATTATATGTATCTAGATTTCGCACTTTAAATTCATACCAACAAAATCTCTCTGCATAAGCATCGTGCTCATAGAAATACATACCGATAATTATTATTATTTTTTTTTTGAAATTTCCCTTTTTACTCCTACTCAACTCCACTTGGAGAAAACTCGTCCTCGAGTTTGGCACTAGAATTCTCTATTATGATAACATAAACCACATATACTCATTCAAGCAAATAACATGCATAAAATAATTTCACAATAACAAGCATTGGTCCATCGATCCCTTCAAAATTTCCCCATAACCAACCAAAAGTTCGGTGTGTACGATAATAGGGGCCCTCTATTACTTTCGACACCTCCTTCTGTTTGGCCACGAGTCAATCCCAAAGTTTACAACTTCCCACATATAAACCCACCAACAAATCACACTCAGAAGAAAGGAATTTTAATCACACTCAGGAGAAAGGAAGTTTATTTGCAATATCTGATAAATACAGATATGCACTCAACAGTGCATACTCAAAATCTCATAACCATTACTCAGAAAATCATGCGTACATTTAATCTCGTACGCGATACTCGGATAACTCAGATTCATAGAAATATTTCCACTTAGTTATTTTCACAATACAAATCTCCTTTTTAAACTTTTCATTTGGACATGCCATTTATCATTCCTCATAAATATAACTTATATCCTCTTCACAGTTATATTGAATTTATTGTAATTTGTGAGCATGTCTATTAATATCTTTTTTTTTATCAGAGTTCTCAGTTATTGCGTTCCTCGATTAATTTGATTCAATTTATCGCTCTTTTAACTCGTTTTTAAATAAATCATCATCAAATTGATGACGTTAGCTTTCTCTTAATCCTCTTATATAATTACTCTTAAGATGAGCTTCAATAATATCTGATTAATTTGACTCAGCAATTTCGCAATTAATTAGTCTATTAAACTTACATAATTTATTTTAAGCTATCAGTGTGAACTCATTAATCTATCACTTAACTTGTCATCCACATTTAGTTTTGCACTCGGCAATTTAACCTACTTACTCGAAATATTTTTCCCATTTTATCTCAATTTAATGATTCTTAATTAAATACTAACTTGCTGACTTTAATATGGAATCTGCTTGCTATTATATCTCGTGATTCGTTGTATTCACGAAAATTTTAATTTCTCTTTTAGATAACTTCTCTTTTAACCCTGATCAATAATTCTCTTTTAGATCCTGTTAATAATTCTCGTTAGCTAAATGTAATTATTTCCCATTTTATTGACTTAATAATTCTTTCTTTTACTCAACTTGGTAAATCTTCAAAAAAAAATATTCTCAATCAATTTGGTTTACTAATCTCTGATTTACTCGTTTTAATTGTCTCAGTCTATTAAGTGTTTTCTCCCATATGAAAGATTTTTAATATGCTCCCAATACGAATATTAATTACTCCTTTTTAATGTTAATAATTTCCTCATTTCTCATTACACAGCTTATAGATCTTATATAATAAATTAATATCCCCTTATTACACTTTTGGTTCGAATGTCTCAGAATTTATAAAATTTCACCTCAACTCTATTAGGTGTTCCTCTAACTTGAAACTTTTATTATTTTCTCATTAGTATTAGTATTTATAATTTTACATTTCTCCAGTATATATTTTTCATATATATAAATATAGAACTCTAAGAATAGAAATCGAAATTATGCTCAAATTAAGCTCTAAATTATTCACCAAATTATGGAATCTCATAATAGTATATCTATATACATATTTGTTTAGCCATACCATCACAAGTAATTCTCTCAGGATATAAACCAAAAATTCTCAGAATATGCTACTCGTCTATACTCAGAATATAGCAAAATCTCAATTAAATAATACTCTTAAATATTACCGGCAGTAGGAAGCGAGAGGTCGACGTGACATGCTGTACGTTCGATGTGGAAACTTTTTCTCAGAAAAATATTTGACTCTTTTCTCGTTTGAAAAACTCGATACTCAAACTTGAGTTTGAATTCGCCCCTTGCGAACCCAAATCCCTCAAGTCAGAGCTCTGATACCAACTTGTAACACCCTAAAATTTACAAGATTTTTAAAATTTTTAAATACAAAATTAAAATCAAAGGTCCCATAAATAAAGCTCCGGTATAAATATTTAACATTTAAAAATGTATTTATTGCGGAAATAGTTAAAAATAAAATGAAGTGTTTTAAGATATTAATTGCTGTCCACATCAGTAACGAAACGATACAGCGGTCAACCGTCCACCTTCTCCTTTCCTTTGCTGGTACCTGAAACAATGTGGGGGAAAGTTTGGGTCAGCTGGGGAAGCTGAGTGAATAATTCTCAAAATGCAAACAATCATAACATACAACACATGAGGGCACATCGGTGTACTCCTACTCAGAATCTACTCGATTAATTACTCAGATTTTATTACTCAGATTTATTTCTCAGATTTTATTACTCAGATTTATTTCTCAGATTTTATTACTCAGATTTTAATTTATATAGCGCGCTTGTGTGATTTGGGACGAGAGACCAACCTCGCCCCTCCTCACACCTCAGATAGGCATAAGCCAAAAACTCAGTCGGGAGTGATCCCAAAACTCAGACGGGAATAATCCCAAAACTCAGACGGGAGGTGATCCCAGGCATATAGCCAAAAACTCAGATGTGTGTTATTATGTTTTATTATCTCTTTAACATAATTATCTCAGATGCCCTAGCAAGTAGTAGCACAGAATGACCCTGTGCCGAGCTCGGTTACCCAGGCACAATGTCTCAGATTAAAATAAATCAACAGCTGCTCAGATACTCAGATAGCATGTCAAACTCAGATAACAAATCAAACTCAGATAGCGGATCAAACTCAGATAACAGCTCAAGCTCAGATAACAATTATGGTGCAAGAAATGTAACACATAAGTCATGCATGTACAACGTTAAAACTGAATACACGGTGAGAATACTCACCTCAAGAAGCGTAAGCTCCAACGGATTCCCGACAGTCAAAGGTACAACACGTTATCTCCTAGGCGGTCCTAAAACCAAAACGAAACCCCGAATTAAAATTCTACCCGAGGGCTTATTTCAGAAAGCTGGCAGCATCCGTCAGTCTCACGGAAACTGTCATAACTCCTAAACGGCTCATTAGATCTTTCCCATCTTTTTACCACAAAAACTAGACTCAGAATACTACAAAGCACTCTCAAGTGGCTTCTTCTCAAAATCGGACTCTAAGGGCCTCAAAACAGGCTCACAAAACAGCATAGCTGCACAGGTCATTTTCCTAACAGCAGTATATTAGAATGATTATAACTTTTAAACCGTAAATCGGATTGACGAGAGGGTTGCGGCGTTGAAAAGCTAACTCAGAAAACAAGTGACCAGCACGGGCCAAAAATCCAAAAACGTATTTTAAGTGTGATAAAAACAGTCTCGAACACAGGGGACAGATTCTGTAAAAATTCAGCATTGTGTAAAACCCGTTTTAAATCCCGACATCAACCCGTTAAATCCCGAGGCACCCGACTGCCTCGAAACTCACTTTTAACTCAGAAATCAAATTTAGAATTAGTCTAGTTCATAATTTTGTAATCTTTTCGGTTTAAGGAAACCAAGAACCTTACGGGTTCGGTTTCCGGTTTTCGGTTATTAAAACATCTAGATCATAAACCCGTAATCTTTACCCAACCCGACACCTTAAACTCGTGACTAACAGCAGCAACAATCTGAAACACAAACGCGAACGGTACCATCACAATTTAACAAAAACTCGATTTGAAAGTTTGGAAAGAAAACTAAAACCGAGCAACCGACTAAATTAACAATTACTCTCAATAAAACCCGACACCTTAATTTGCTCGGCTACAACCCGCCGCTACCAAATCACGGAAAGAAATCTATAAGACCACCGGTTAAACATGGATGGAATAGAATTAAGAAAGCTAAATCGGTTAGGGTTCTACCGAATATGAACACGCATCCGGCTCGGGTAAGTCTCTCAACAATCTGCCCGCTACTCCTCCGTGATTCGACTTCCAACGCCCGACGTGAATCTGCCTCGAACCCCAATAGATGCTCAAATCCCGCAATACATCCCTGCTTGGATTCCACAATATCATCGAATACCAGGATTAGAAATTAGAATCTAGAATCGATAAAAAGGGATCATCTTACCAACGTATCAGTAGCTCGGGAAACAGCTTGCTTGCTCGAAATTGCGGATGAGGATAGGATGGGATGTTCGATCACCGAATGAAGATGAAAAGGAGGTGGTCGACTGAAGAAGAAACGAGAGGAGGAAGATTTTCTTAGTCGACGGCTGCTAGGGCGTAAATGATCGGCATATGGTTGACGCAAGGAAAGAAGAAACGCAGAAGACCAACTCTTACGATGCAGATTTGGGTTATTCCGGTTGTGGGCTGACACCATTGATGGGCTAAAGGTTTTTAATAAACTAATGGGCTGAAACTTCAAGTGATGCCTCACGCTTTCTTGCTACAAAACGCAGAAAAGGGAAATAACAAATTGTTGGGCTAGCAACCTCACTTATCCGGTTGGCTTGACTTAATGGAGCAACCGGGTTCCGGCCTTGGCCTACGGCCGGCCTCACCCGACACTCACGCGGCTCATAAACACACTAAGTAGGCTCGAGAAAATTAAACGTCTAGCTATTAAATTATCACACAAAGATATAACGTCTGAATAAAACGAACCGACTAAATACATGTCGCCCAAATAATATAGAATTAATTATAAATAATAAATTGTGATTAAATAATTCTATTTAATTAATATAAATTTCAGGGCGTTACATTAAAAGTCTACATTTTCTACGACCCCTAGGAATCGTAACAAGCGTGGTGCGATTGGTAAGGATGTTACCTACCAGAAATAACATGTCTCGTCGGGAAGTGCCCAAACCTTGCGGCGAGAATGTGATATAGGGATTTTAGGCCTAAAATATTAATTATGGGTTTATAATACTCCCTCCGTCCCACAAAAAACTTCCCATTTCACTCTAAACTTTTGTCTCACAAAAAACTTCCCATTTCCCATATTTGGTGGGCTCCACCCAATAAAAAACTATTATTATTAAAAACCTCACCACTAATATCCACTAACTATCTTTCTCTCTCCAATCTAACCTTATATTTTAATCAAAAGTATTATCAATTACCCCAACACTAACTATTATCTAAAAACATGTGCAAAAGCCAAATGGGAAGTTTTTTGTGGGACGGAGGGAGTATATTTTAGAGATGTTTACTGATGATTACTAATTAAACTGAGTTTGATTTGTAGATGGCAGCAACAACCACAACGGCAAGTACCAACAATCTCTCGTTACGCTCAATCCTAGAAAAGGACAAGTTGGCCGGGTCAAACTTTCTCAATTGGGAGCGCAATCTTCGCATTGTACTCAAGCATGAGAGAAAGTGATATGTCTTGGAAAGAGCTTTGCCAAATGTCCCTGCCGCGAATGCTAGAGCCGAAACGAGGCATGGAAGTGATGCACTTGATGTGAGCTGTCTGATGCTCGCAACCATGAGTCCAGAGTTACAAGCGGGACTTATGGATGTGCCTGCATATGAGATGATCCAGCAATTAATGGATTCATTTCAAGAGCAAGCTCGCACTGAGAGATTCGACATCAATCGAGCTTTTAACTCGTGCAAGATGTCGAAAGGAACATCGGTGGGCGCCCATGCCATGAAAATGAAAGGGCATATGGATCACCTTGCTAGACTTGGTCACCCCATGCCGTTGCAGATTGCAACATATATTATACTCAACTCATTGTCTGATGACTACAAGCCTTTTGTGGTCAACTACAATATGCATAATATGGAGAAATCCATTGATGAGCTACATTCGATGCTCAAGACTGCTGAGTTGAGTTTGGGGTCCAAAACTAAGGATGTTCTGATGATCGGTAATTGCAGTGGTGGTGGAAGGAAGAGAAAAGGGCATGGTGGTAAAGGAAAGGGTAAAACCAATCCTAACCAATGAGTGTCAAATGGTAAAGGTGTCAAACAAAAGGTCAAAAAGGTGAAGCCTAACACAGCGAGGATCGAGAGTCGGTGCTTCAAGTGTGGTGAGGTCGGGCATTGGAAAAGAAATTGTCCAAAGGGTGCCAGTGGTGGAGGACTTGCTAGTTCCTCAGGTAACACGGCCAAACTTCTTATTCACTTTAAGATACTTGTAAAGTTCATTACGAGTAATCTAACTTTTTTAATCATTTATTGCAGGAGGAGATGGAAAGTGATGATGACCTACATGAGATGGAGATGATCCCATGAGCACCACCATTTTTATAATTCAGTATTTTTTGTTGGATTCATGAAAACAATTTTTGGTTTATTTGTTGGAACAAATTACATTTTTTATTTTATGATAAATTTTCGTTTTTGAGTTTATCATTTTTTGAATCCATGGTTGAATTATATTGTGTGTGGATGTGTGATAATTACACTAGTCAAGTTTTATGACTAGATTGTAAGTCAACTCTCGACTTACTAATAATCTCATGATTTCTATTTTGTTTGATTGTTGTATGAATGATGATATCTTATAAGCTCAATTACTTAGATACTAGAAATTAGGAAGTTTTTCTAATATAAAGTATTTAAGAGTTTTATGGAAAGATCAAGTTCAAAGTTTATTGAACTTAGTTAAAACATCTTAAGTAATAATCATTACTTATGATAGTACGTTTTAAAGAATTAATATTAATATAGTATGATTATATTGGATATAATCAAGATGGACTTTAAAAAGTATTATTACAAGTGTTTCATACTTGTGATAAGAAATTTAATAAAGTCATAATTCCTTAATAGGAATGAATGGATATTCGCAAAATCCAAAGAATGACTTAAACATTAAATAAACTCTTAAAATGTCAAATTATATTAAAGCATTTAAGAATTAGATGTATTAATACAAGTCTTTCATACTTGTAATAAATACAATATTTAATCAAGTCATAATTTCCTAATAGGAATATTGGACATTTATGAATTCCAAGAAATGACTTTGGCATTAAATGAAGTTCTTAAAACATAGTAAAGTATTTAAGAATTGGATGTATCATTACAAGTCTTTCATACTTGTTAAATACAATGATCAATGGAAGTCATAATTCCCTAAACATGAATATTGGATATTCGCATATCCAAAGGATGACTTTAATTATTGATTAATTCTTAAAAGATTAAACTATAAGTTCTTGACTTAGTCAAAGTGATAGTTTAAGTGATGCTTATATTCCATAAAAGTTAGTGGTAGCTATGACTAAGATATTCATTAAAGGTATTAATGAACTTAGTAAGTTAGCAAGATATTACCAACAAGATATTACCAAATCGTTAGCCAGAGAGTTAAGTGAAATGATAAATGATCGTAAATTAGATTACTGCAAGCATAATAGTGTGATCACAAGTCTTGTGATTATTCTAATAGGATATTCACACTCCAGTGAATAAGTTAATCATTTAAGGATATTTCTTTAACTACTAATGATATATCTACAAATCAAATAACTAAAAGAGATTTAGTTACAAGGCAAATTTTATAAATTTAAGAAACTAAGAAGTTAATTCCCAATCCTCCTATGTTTACCGAATTTTATAAAAAGACAAGACTAGAATATGTTCTAATGTTGCAAAGAATAAAATCTAGCTAAGACAAAAGTTATAGTATTTTTCGAATACTCGTCTTATGTCTTTAGTTCAATAGAAATGACTAAATTGTGATTAGTGATAAAGTTACAATTATAAAAGTCATTAAGTGATCAACACAAACACAAAGAATAAGTAATGATCCAGTAACAATTCGGTATCTATGTCCAATCAGGAATAATACATGAATTGGTATAATTGTTATTCAGACTTTGTATGTTTTAAGAACATCTATGAGTAAAAGGTCTCTTTATTCAAAAGGAATAAATTCATGACTACTCGTCTTGGTGGGAACCTTGATGGGACGTTAACGTCATCGCGATATTTGATGGAGATTTGAGTTTTCTCGAAGATAGATACACAAGTTTTGTTGTAAACCAAATATTGGTGATATTCTGTCGTATCGACGAATATTGGATTGACCATCGTGATAATACTTCGTGGTTGAAAAGTTTAATAGTATTAATCACATAGGATTGTCCTTAAGCCTGAGATATTTGGTTTGGGATACGGTGACCAATGTACTTTGGTTCGT